>VWZV01000566.1:44516-150259 GCA_013397155.1 Irena cyanogastra
AAAAAGGAAAAAAAAAAAAGGAAAAAAAAACCAAACCAAAACATTTTCCCAGCTGAAACTGAGGAAAAGGCCACAGCTTCCTATGCAGAGCCTGGAGGAAGGGGAGGAGAAGGAGTTAGAGGCTGGGATTTATCTCATCCACCTTCTCTCAGGTGTCAGTTTCAGCTGCACAAGTCTGAGGAGGGTTCCCCAGGGTGGTTCCCCTCATCCTGGTGTTTGCTCTAGGGCAGATCCAGTGACTCTTGGACAGGAGGGACTCGCTGTTCCCCTGGCCTAACAGGAAAACCCCTGGGTGGAGAGCCCAGCTCGCCACACTTCCCTCCTACCCTCCCAGAGTGTGGGGGCTCAGGCCCATCCACTGCGCCCCAAGATGCTGCCAGCACGAACTGAGACAAATACCAGAAATAAAAGCTCCATTAAACCCAAGTGCCAGTGCCCACCAGGCCCATCCTTCTCAAAAAACAAGTCAAAGTTAGGATTTTTGCTGCTGCATGTGACAGTTTTCTATTTATTGTAAGAATTCACACGTGTGTATGTGTGCAAGACAAAGAGCAGCTTTTCCCTGCTGCTCAGTTTAATGAGTGATGTTGAATAAGCCCTTGCCCACAGGACCTTTTTTTGGTGGTGATGGAGCAGAGGAGATGCTCTGCCTCCACTCAGACCAGCTGCAGAACTGGTTCCAGAGCATTGGCTTCCCAGTGGGAAGTGGCAAGATTAATATTAACTACCAAAAAGCAGAGACTGATTCAGTTTTGTCCCAGTTCAGACCTGCAAGCGTCACATTCAAGCTTGGGAAGCAAAACCCAGGACTTCCATTGGAAAAAACCAAACCAAACCAAAAAAACCAAACAAAAACAAAACAAAACAAAACAAAAAAAAACCACTAAAAAAACACCACCACCCCCCCTCAAAAAAAAAAAAAACCAACAAAAACAACAAAAAACCCCACAAAATGGTTTCCATTTTGGATTGCAAATGAAAAGCCCTGGACCTACGCAGGTGCTCTGTGGGTGACTCTGCTCTTCCATCTCTGGCCCAGGGAGATGTGAAAGGTTTATTCAGGGGGAAGTTTTGTTTCTCAGGCAGCAAAGGGAGGCTCATCCCTGGTGAGTGCTGGCTGACACAACTCTAACAAAAGACAGCTGACCTGTGTCAAAACAGAAGGGGACCAACCAACCCAGCCCAAGCTTCCACGGGGACTGGTGCTGAGCCAGGCTGTGAGCTGCTTTTCCTGAGCTTTAAGGTTTTGGAAGCAGAGCCAGCCCTGCCCAGGCTCTCCTCTCAGTGGAGCACCAGCACCACACACCTTTGTGGCAGCAGTGTTCCCCTCCAGGTTTGTGCCCATGCCACACCCGTGGTGCGTTTGTCACCTGTCACCACCCAGCCCTTCCAGCCTCCAGGGGCTGGGAGCTGCTCTTGGCTCTCCTGGGAATTTGGAGGGGCCACTCAGCTCCTCTGGGCAGGAATGAAAGCAGAGAGAGCAGCACAAAGGCAGGTGAATAAAACATCCCTGAAAACACTGCCAAAACGGCTTTAGACAGAGGCACTCATCCTGCACAGCCTTTCTCACCTGGAGCTGCCAAGGAGACTTTTGTCTGAGCACCAGGAAGGGAACCTGGCTTCTGAAAGACTGGGATGGGTGGGAGAGCAGCAAAGGACAGTAATTCAGGCTCTAGCACACTCCCAAAGCAAAGATGGGTACCCAGATAGCCTCTCCAACCCAAAAAAGAACATGATTTCCCATTTCCTATCCCGTGCAGCTGTTTTTGTAGGAGCAGTTTTAAATAAAGGGCCAGGCACAAACCTCTCCTTTCATCCCAGGGCATGGCAGCAGGACATTTTTAGGCAGAAGAGGGCAACTGCTCTGAATAGCTCCTTGCACAGGAACTGCCCAGGATGGAGCCCAACCGTGCAATTTAATGTCCCCACGTGTCACATCCCTGACATGGATATAAGGTAATAACAAGTTCCACTGCTCCTGTACCCAGCACTGCCTCAGATAAGCCTGAAGAGGCTCAGATAAAGACAGATAACAAATGAGAGGGTTTCTGTTACAAGCAGAGAAAATGAAATCAAGGCAAATGAATTGGATGCACATAACCTGGTGCCTGGACTTCCCAGAGTGAAAGATTTTAGCCAAACACTTTAAATTATAATATTCACCCCTTTCTGCATCCCTTTCACACCCAGAATGGGTGGAAATACAATAGAAATGTATAATCATCCAGGATAAACCATAATCAGGCCCATTTCCAGGGCTGTATTATATGGAGAGAGAGCTCATGAGAGGAGAGGTTTTAAGGAGTTGTGGGAGAGTGTTTGCCCTCGTGACTGAAGGATCTGTTCCTCTGAGGGGACAACAGAGGCTGAAGAATATTAGTGAATAAACAAAGAGCTGGAGCAGAGATATTCTGGGTGTGGTGTGGAGTCCTTCCTGGGGCAGATGCACATTTCACACATGGAAAGCCCAACCTGGGGCTTGTGCCAGTCCAGTGAGAATCTCAGAGGGCTGACACAAAAATGTCATGAGGAGGGACCTTGAGGAGGGTCAGTGGTGGCACAAGTGATCCCCAGGGGTGACAAAAACGCAGCTGGGGCAGGTAACACCAAGGCAGCACCGAGGTTTTGGCTGGGCCCTGAGCTCCCTTCCCTGCTCTGAGCATTTCAGGGCTCTGCTTCCAAGTGGGTCACCATGTACGTGGAAAATGAGGGAAGGCTTCTGGTCCAGCAGGATGTGCCCAGCACAGAGCAGAGCCCCAGCACACAGCAGAACCCCAGCACATTTCCAAGCATGGGGCAGGTGTCCAAGCCAGCCTCCTCCTCAGCTGGGGATGGATCACCACAGGATGGGTGCTCCATAACAAAAAATAGAACAACTTCCATGCTCAAAGTCCAGAAAAACTTGCACAGCTCCATGGAAAAGACCAGGAAACACTGTGAACATCCTCAGCATCCCTGGCCAAGCAAGAGCAGGGATTTATTGACTCAGCCTGAGCAGAAGCCCCAAGGCACAGCAGAAGGCAGCAGATCAGGGTGACACTGCTCGCAGCCATGGCACAAAACCTTTGCTCCCAGCTGGGAGACCTTGGCAACTGCTGCCTCAAAGTCGTGCCCGGGAAAAAACATCATGAGACCTCTGTGTCTGTGTGAGAAGGGAGCTGGAGGAGGATAAAGGCATCCTGGTCGTGCAGGGAGGAGAGGAGGAGGAGGGGAGGCTCACCTGCTCTGCCAGGAGCAAGGTGAGGGAAGACGGTTACAGGGATTTTTCTGATCTGCCCGTCCTTGCATTGCCTTCCACCTGGCACCCCGGGGGAACGGTAAAACCCCGCGGAAGAGGAAAAAGCCAGTGCCCTCTGATTGTCTAATCTCGACTTCGCAGGCTCTAATCAGCCCATTTAGCCGCGGTGTGTCAAAAGCACTGGATGATTCACCATCTAAGTGCTGCTCTGGCGGGGCCAGTTTGCTTCGGCTGCTCTAACACTTGTTTACATCTGCGTTAGGGCAGCCTTGAATAAGCGTGAACCTCCCACAGATGCTAATTCATATCAGCTCTCCTTTGTGTTAAATATTTATGTTCCTAATAGGCACGCCTAAGAAAAATACTGGCAAGTGAGCCTGCGGCTCAACTCCATTACAACTCAATTTTATCTCAGTGCAACTCGCATCTCAAACGAGCAGGATGAGAAAACATTCTATTTACAGAGCCCAGCAGCCCGGCCATTAGCAATCTGTCGATCAGATGACAATAAAACCCATCGATGAGAACTTCCAAAGACTTTCTGTGGCTGCCGGGACCCGTAACTGCGCCCCAAAGGCAGGCGAGCTTTCGGAAATCCCCACGGCAGCAAAACACGAAAGAACCCAGGCCCAGACAAAACGCTGCTAATTGGTCGCTGCACGAAATCAAAGCCAGCCTGTGCAGAGAGCTAAAGGAAAAGTTGTGTCCCCGGAGCTGATACAGAGCCCGGACGGGCTCTTGGCAAGCTCAGAGCCGCTTGTTCCAGCCCCAAACGATGTAAATTGGGTGGGCTCCTTTCAGTGGACACATCCTGGTTTGTAACAGGGCAGGACTTCTAATTTTTTTTTTTTTTTAAGTATAAATCATATTAACTTTTTGTTTGTTTCTTACTGTCCCCCATAACAGAAGTTATTAAACAGTTCTGGCCTTATGAAAGCTGGCAGGGCTGCAGGGACCTTGCTTACCTGGCTGCAAAGTGCGCGCTGTCCTCGCAGGTGTCCCCTCGCCACCAAGCCCAGCGCCTTCTGTCCTCTCCGCCGAGCTTCAGGGCACTTTTGTTCCCTGTTCTGCTACCTTGTCAGCTGGGGAACAGCACTGTGCGGTAATTCAATCCTCTGCTTAACCGCAGAGACACTCCTACCCGGAGATCACACCCATTCCCGGCTCACGGAGGGACAAAGAGGGAGCCGGTGCGGGAGGGTTTCAACCAACTCTGTTTGCATCAAATATCCACCACTCTGAATAATGATTAAGTGCTGCTTTCATTAAAAACCTGTTTTGTCCAGGTTAGGAGGGCACAGGAGGGATTTTTTTCTCCCTTTTCTCGGTCTCTGCGGGACAAAGCGAGGTGCGGTGCTGCGTTAATTCTTGGAGCCAAGGAGTTCCAGCTCCAGCCGCTGGCTCTGACTGTCCCGAATTTCCAAAGCTGTTCCAAGGGGAAAAGTGCTCGGGGAAGATCCCTGCTCTTCTTCTCCCTGCGAGGCCGAGCTGGGGGTCCCTGTGCTCACAAGGAGCCCCGGGTGAGTGCAGCCCAGGGCGATGGGGAGCAGGGGTGAGGATTGCAGTCAGGTTTAGTGACTGGAATGGGGATGTAACAGAGCCCTGGAGTGTTTAACTGGGCTGCCCTCCCAGGAGAAGAGTAATGATAAACCAGACAGCCCCAGCAGTGTTTGCTGAGCCACCTTCAGCAGCAGAAAGCTGCGTGTGTGGACACTTGTAGCTTAGTGCTGAGAAAAAATTACCTGTGAAGGATGGCTGTGATATCGCAGCCACTGGAGGCTGCCTGATGTCACTGGCCTGGGGAAAAACCATCTCCTGGCATTCCCAGAGTTCCTGCTGCCACGTGCATGGTGCTGATGCTGATGGAGGGAACATCCCTGTCTGGAGAAGGCTCCACGTGGTACCTTGCCATCAGCCACCAGCTCTGCTTTTGGGGACCCAGGGCTGTGTCCAGCTGTGTTCTGCACATCCCTGAGCATGGAGATTTTAGGGGATCCAGTGCAGTGTCCAGCTGGGTTCTGCACATCTCTGACGATGGAGATTTTGGGGACCCAAGGCTGTGTCCAGCTGTGTTCTGCACATCCCTGAGCATGGAGATTTTAGGGGATCCAGTGCAGTGTCCAGCTGGGTTCTGCACATCTCTGACGATGGAGATTTTGGGGACCCAAGGCTGTGTCCAGCTGTGTTCTGCACATCCCTGAGCATGGAGATTTTAGGGGATCCAGTGCAGTGTCCAGCTGGGTTCTGCACATCTCTGACGATGGAGATTTTGGGGACCCAAGGCTGTGTCCAGCTGTGTTCTGCACATCCCTGAGCATGGAGATTTTAGGGGATCCAGTGCAGTGTCCAGCTGGGTTCTGCACATCTCTGACGATGGAGATTTTGGGGACCCAAGGCTGTGTCCAGCTGTGTTCTGCACATCCCTGAGCATGGAGATTTTAGGGGATCCAGTGCAGTGTCCAGCTGGGTTCTGCACATCTCTGACGATGGAGATTTTGGGGACCCAAGGCTGTGTCCAGCTGTGTTCTGCACATCCCTGAGCATGGAGATTTTAGGGGATCCAGTGCAGTGTCCAGCTGGGTTCTGCACATCTCTGACGATGGAGATTTTGGGGACCCAAGGCTGTGTCCAGCTGTGTTCTGCACATCCCTGAGCATGGAGATTTTAGGGGATCCAGTGCAGTGTCCAGCTGGGTTCTGCACATCTCTGACGATGGAGATTTTGGGGACCCAAGGCTGTGTCCAGCTGTGTTCTGCACATCCCTGAGCATGGAGATTTTAGGGGATCCAGTGCAGTGTCCAGCTGGGTTCTGCACATCTCTGACGATGGAGATTTTGGGGACCCAAGGCTGTGTCCAGCTGTGTTCTGCACATCCCTGAGCATGGAGATTTTAGGGGATCCAGTGCAGTGTCCAGCTGGGTTCTGCACATCTCTGACGATGGAGATTTTGGGGACCCAAGGCTGTGTCCAGCTGTGTTCTGCACATCCCTGAGCATGGAGATTTTAGGGGATCCAGTGCAGTGTCCAGCTGGGTTCTGCACATCTCTGACGATGGAGATTTTGGGGACCCAAGGCTGTGTCCAGCTGTGTTCTGCACATCCCTGAGCATGGAGATTTTAGGGGATCCAGTGCAGTGTCCAGCTGTGTTCTGCACATCCCTGAGCATGGATGCTACACACAACCTCTCAGGACTGGCAACTATCCAAGGCCTTCCCTTCAGATACATTTTTCTCTTGCCACTTCCTTAATTTTCTAGATTAGCCCCCACAATCTGAAAATAAATATGAATCAGCTCACCAGCTAAACCAGGTGGCTGAATAGGTTTAAACCACAGTTCCCACAGGTCTCATCCACTGACCACTCGTAGACCTCAGGGACCTGTAATGGGAAGAGTGCCCAAAATACCAGGGACACTGCCTACAGACCCGTGTGCCACTAAGCAGGGAGAGCTGCAAACCAGGGCGTGGGCTGGACCTGCTTATTCAGCCTGGGTGTGCCCATTTCTGAGAGGATCACTGCAGACATCCGAGTTTCATGGCAAAACCACCTCCTTGCAAGTGATTTCTCCTTTTATGTCTGCAGGCTACAGCTCATAAACCTGTAACAGCCTTCACCTTTCATTTTTCATTCTTTTCATTTCACTCTTTCCATTTCACCATGCTGAGAGTATTCATCTGTTGCAGGGGACAGAGGAACAATGTTTTGTGTTTCCTCCAGTCCACAGAGGATGGGGACCTGCAACAGGGTCTGCTTTTATTTTTGGAGTCCACCCTAAGCCCACTGCTGGCCCAGCAGTGAGGGTCACACACCAGTAGATCTGGTGGGAGGTGTTGGAAGGTGAGGTGAAAACACCTGGAATCTTGGAGGATCAGCACCAAATCATGGTGTTTTCCCACTCCCTTTTTGCCACATGGACTCATTATCCCCAGAACCAAGGATTTAATTAATAGTTGTGTGTGTCTATGTTCTTTTTGGTGCTGATGTAAATCAAGCCACTTCCATGGCTGTGGCTACAGGGATTTGAGCTCTGGGATGGAGCCTGTCGTTCCTATACCCACAGCTTTGCTAATGCCCTTCAGGCTCACACACAGGTGATGCCTGAGCTGCCTGCCCTCTCCTCCTCTCCATTAGTGCCACGGTGAAAAAGCAGTAAATTATCCTGTTGAGCTTTTAAGGAGCACAACTCTGCAGAAATATGTGTAAAGCAGTTTAGAACAGTCAATGCCAAGGGAAAAGGAGATTTTCATCATAAAACATGGGCTCATTTAGTGCTGAGCTGTAGGCACTTTTGCTTCCTGCTAATTCTGGTCATGCCATGGGGTTATAGAGCAGAAAACATTATTTCCAAGCAGTTTAACTCGGTAGTGGTGGCAAACAGCATAGCCTGGCTTTCAGAACTGAAACATGATCTGAGATGTCCCTGTCCAGCTGTGCTTCCCATGTGCACAACTCGCTGCACTCGTGTCCTGGTCCTAAGCCTTGCCCTGGTATTCCCAGAGCTCAGAGACCTTGTGGTCTGATTTTTTTATTTTTTTGTGCATGCAGGTGGCAGATGAAGCTGTTTGCAGAGTCCCAGTGCAAGCCCAAGACACTGAAGGCATTGTCACAGGTCCACGCTGGGGTAAATCAGAGGCTGCTGGGAGGAAGAGTGCAGAACTGCAGACTCAGGGTTTGGCAGCAGAATGGCCCAACATCTGCCTCAGCCTGGACCATCCCACAGGCCTATGGACAAGGTTGACATTGTGCACGGGGAAACAGGTTCTGCCAAGGATGTGTTTGCAAAATGACACGTTCCAAAGGTATTTCCAGCCACTTCTAGGTATGGAGCTCTGGGAGGAAGAGGGAAGGGCCAAGCCCTGCAGATGAGATAACACAGCAGGGGCCTCATGCCTTGGAAAGCAAGGGAAGGAGTTAAAAAAACCCCACAAGCTGCTGAAAACACCAGTGCTTCAGCCACCAGTCTGAGGGTAAGGATCCTGACCTGTAATAGTAAAAGCAATGCATGAATTTCTGAGAAGCTTTCAGGAGAGCTTTCCTTGACCCACCACACAAGCAAGTGACATTTCCTTTTCCTTGACCCACCACCCAAGCAAGTGACATTTCCCTTTCCTTGACCCACCACCCAAGCAAGTGACATTTCCCTGCACATCCCTCATGTAGCCTCACTCAGGTACTTCTCTGCCCTGCAGAATTGGGATGCCCAAATGAAATCTGCATAGTGCCTCTCACAGGTGTAACTGCTGGTCTAATAGAGGAGGATTGGGTTAGAGTGGGTTATAACCTACTGCTCCCTCACCTCCTGTGCTCCTGGCTGTGGGGGAAAAGCTGGGAGGGCAATACAAATTCTTGTGTGCTGGTGCAAGATCATCTCTCAGATGAGACCTTATCACTCTCTGCAGCTCCCTGACAGGAGCTGGGGGTTGGTCTCTTCTCCCAGATAACCAAAGAGAAGAGGAAGTGGTTCCAAGTTGTGCCAAAGGAGGTTTAGCTTGGATATTTGGAAAAAAAAATTCTGCACCACAAGAGTTATCAGGCATTGGAACAGGCTGAGCAGGGAAGTGGGGGAGTCACTATCCTTGAAGGGATTTATAAGATAAAGATGTGGCACTTGGGGACAGAGTTTCGTGGTGGCCTTGGCAGTGCTGGGTTTACAGTTGGACTTGATCTTACGGGTCTCTTCCAGCATAAATGATCCTGTGATCCTGTCCTAGAGCTCTGCTGGCAGGGCAGCACAGAGCAGCCCCTGACAGACATCAGGGTGCTGGTTGATGGCTGGCAGCAGCAGAAGGAAACACCTCGGGACAGGAGAAGGTGCCTGGGCAGTCAGGTGAGGAGCGTGGCTGTGCTGCAGTGCACGCTGCTGTCACACACCTCTCGAGCCACAGGGAGTGCTTGCATCCTCCTCTGGTCACCTCCTGTCAGTCAGTGGCTCCCTGCACACAGAGAGCCCTCAGTCCTCCTCAGGAGCCCTCCCAGCACAGCTCTGGGGTGTCCTGTGCTCCGAGCCCTGGGAGCTGCAGGCTCTGTGCAGGCGGGGCAGGATTGGGCCCCATTCTAAGGAAAGGTGTGGCCTTGGCAAGCCAAGGGCACGAGGGTAAATGCTGATTTGGGGCAGGAGTAGCTTTGGCAAGAGCTCTGGAGATGCAGTTCACCCTTGCAGAGCCGGCAGCTCGCAGCAGGTTAAGGCAGGAGCAGTCTCTGACACGGGGCAGACCTGTAGCTGTTGGTGCAAAATCCATTTTAAGCCATCTGTGTTGGGCTGTGAACTGGAGAGATGGGGCTTGTGTGCCCTCAGGCTTATGGGGAAAAAGTACCCCCTGAGAGAGAGACAGAGGTGGTGACTTCTTGCAGCATTGACAGCAAGGTCTGCCAAGGCTTCTGGTCAGTCTTGAACCCTCTTCTGCATCCTAAAGTGTCTGTAGCCCATCCTTGAAGGTGGGTGCACAACTCCAAGTCTCTGCCAGCCAGGAGAAATGCCCCAGTGAATATAGCCACACCAATACTGATGGAATGGCTGTACCATGTCCTTTGGTCTGTCCCTGTGAGCCCTGGCTGGAGGTTTTGCAGAGGGATGTGCAGCAGCGTGTTCTCCAAAATTACATCTGGGACAATTACATTCTCCCAGTCTTTGGGGAGGAGGTTTATTCCAGACTTCAGCTGGTGAACAGCTCCTGTCTTGGAGCAGAAGAGCTGCCCAGCCCTTCCAGGAGGTTAATCTGCAGCTGGCTGGGCGCAGGGGAGGTGACAGAGGAGGGGCAGCTGTCCCTGCTGTGTGCACTGCGGGCGTGGGCTCCTCTGCACCTCTCCTGTTTAATCGCGCCCGCCACGGCCAGCAATTAGCAGGGAAAACAGCACAGCCCAGGTGGGACCCTGACGTGGCAGCCCTGGCTGCCTTCCAGCCAGAGGAGGAATGCAGCACAGGGCCCCAGGCCAGCTCTGGATGTGTTCAGACCCTTGTTTTATCTGGGGGAACTTCCAGAAGCACCCAAATCCCCAAGACCCATCGCCCCCTTGTTGCTGTCAAACCCTGCTCCCGGTGCTGATGGGCACGAGGTGTTCTTTGGGTTATCTCACTACCTGCAGAGATGGGTGAGGTTTGAGCTAGGAAAAGCTTAGTTCTGCTACTGCAGAAAATGAGCCTGCTTTTCCAGAATGCCAGGAAGCTTTAGGGAAGTGCTTGGTGTCACTGAAGGCTCAGCAGGAGCTGATCCTTTAGGGAAAGAGATGGAGTGTGACAGGGTGAGTCTCATGGCAGCTTCACAGAGTAACCACGGGGGAACAACGTGCAGGAAAGCAAAGCTGTGCTCTTCCTGTTCCTGAGGGTTTTTCTCACTTGTATCAAGCCACAGCTGGCTGAGCCATTTGGATTGTCACCTGCTGATTCTTGATATTAAATTGCAGTCTTCTAGAGATCTTAAATCCTGATTCAGGACTTAATCCCAGGTAAGGTGTTGGGAGAGCCTTGCACTGAGATGTTTTCCTGTCTCATGCCTGTCTTAAGAAGGTAGCAGGGGTTATTGCTTGCCCTGACATGGATGATGGCAGGGAGGGAGCACAGGATACACACAGAGGTTTTCCAGCCAGGACCACTGGCAGGAAGTGGGTAATAAAGGCAGAAACAAACCCACATCACCCAAACACGAGCCTGGCAACTTGGTAGTGGTACTCAACCTCCTCCTGATCATCCTGTCACTGCTCTGTCCCAATCATTAAGGTTGGAAAAGACCTCTCAGATCATTGAGTCCATGCACTCACCCAGCACTGCCAGGTCCTCCACTAAACCCTGTCCCCAAGGGCCACATCTACGTGGTTCTGAACACTTCCAGGGCTGGTGACTCCACCACTGCCCTGGGCAGCCTGTGCCAATGCCTGACTGCCCTTTCAGCCATAGCAGGGATCTGATGTTTCCCTTAGAGAAACCTGTACACCTTGGAGAGGGAGACAGTGAGAGAGGAAGGAAAAAAAGCAGAGAGGATCAGTAAAAACAAACACCCCTGCAAAGAGAACAGCTCTGCAAATCGCTGTGTGGATAGTTCAGGAGTTCCACAAAACCTCAGGGGCTCTCTCAGCCCTAATGAAAACCTCATGAAACCCAGCAAATTCCAGCACACTTTGGTCAGGACCATCAGGCAGAGCCGCTGCCATTTCCAGCTGGATCCAGCAGAAAGGAGACATTTCACAGGCAGGGGAGGCTCAGCCCCAGCGCTGGTTAATGGGTGTGTGAGCCTGACAAAGGTCATCCCCTGGCATCCTGCGCTGTGGCAGTGACAACCCTGGAGTTCCAGGTTCCTTGGAGCTGTCCTTTCATGGGAATCACACCACAAGCAAGCAAGATGAGGGATTAATACCTCGTTCTAAGATGGGAGCTGAGGCAAACAGAGGTTATTTATGCCCTTTGGACAAGATTACCTGGGATGTCCATGCAGGAACCAGAAAGGTGGCTCAGTTTCCCCACAGTTCATGCCCATGCTGCAGGAGAGGTAGCCTGGGTTTCCCCCCTGCAGGGTACAAGGCTGCTCCTTTAGCACTCATTAATCCAACTGGGTTTTAATCCCAGTGGTTTTACTGTGGGTCAGGATCACTGGATGCTGAGGTAGCTGTGGAACACGTTGGCTTTACTGGTGAAGGCAGCTGGAGCTCTCACCCTCACTGTTTATTTCCTTTTTTCATGATTTCCTTTTTCCCTCGGGCAGACCAGAGGTTTTCACAACTGTGGGAAAGCTGCTCTCCTGTTGGTGACCATACCCGAGTGCCCACAAGGTAACTCCACCCTCCCTGGCAAACTTAATTTTTAACCCGTCTCGTTTCAGTGGCCAGGCTGCACGTGTGAGCACAGCAAGTCACCGTGTGCTGGGTGTGGGATGGGGGTGAAATCCTGAATCCCTGCCTTTGCCAGGGCCCACCAGCCTCTCCCAGGCTGTTAGGATCACAGCAGCTGCCAGTCTGGAGAGCACAGGGGATGTCCTTCTCCTGTGTCAGGTGGGAATTCTGCCCTGGGAGAGAATCCAGATTTTTCTTGGGGACTTTTGAGTTTGTTCCCCAAAATGGAGCACAGATTTCTCCAGGACAGGCAGTCTGGCAGCTGAGCTGAGTTTATCACTGCTCTTGGTCACATCTGCTAAACAGAGCTCGTGAATGCAGCTCTGGGGAGGTGCAGGAGTGCGAGGACAAAGCCTGCAAGCCCCTGAGCCCAGGAACCTGCAGGCAGAGCCGAGGCTGTGCGTGCATGGCCAGGGGACAGCGGGTGGCCAGGGGGACAGGGGGTGGCCAGGGGGACAGCAGGGGGACAGCGAGTGGCCAGGGGGACAGCGTGTGACCAAGGGGACAGCAGGGGGACAGCAGGTGACCAGGGGGACAGCAGGTGGCTGGGGGACAGTGGGTGGACAGGGGGACAGCAGGGGGACAGGGGAACAGCGGGTGGCCAAGGGGACAGCAGGGGGACAGCAGGGGGACAGCGGGTGGCCAGGCTGGGGCTGCCCGGGTGGAGCTATTGTCTGCAGGAATGCAGCCCTGCCTGTGCCAACCAGGAAGGAGCAGCAAAAATCCACCACCCCTGAAGGCTGGGAAAGTGCCACCCTCCTGTCACCCCTCCCTGCTTTGTGCAGTCCCCAGGGGCGCAGTCACTGCCTGTGCCTGGTGTCCTTCCTTGGCCCATTACCCCCTGTCAGGTGCTGGTCACTCAGGAGGAGCTCTGCCACCCCTGCTGCCAGCACCAGAGGGGTGACATCCCCGTCACAGCCTGGCTTCAGCTGATGGATGGGCAGCAATATCCCCCCTGTGTGCTGAGCTCACCTCCCCGTGTGGCCCCTGCCCTTCTGCACGTCATCTCCAGCTCCTGCTTGTCGATCACTCAAGGATCACACCCTGGCTGGGCTGGAGCAGGCTGGATAAACTGGGACCCACAGAACTTCTCAAAAGTGGGAGATGGAATAGTTAAGGCTGGAAAAGGTTTCTAAGGTCATTGAGTGCAACATTAACCCAGCACTGCCACCTTTGCCACCAAACCATGCCCCCAAGGTAAAGTGCAAGTGTGATTTGTATCATTACAGCTTCTCAATGAGTGAAGAATTCAAGCAGCCATTTTTCAGGCAACGTCACAGTCTGTAGAGTTCAGCTGCCTTATCAGAAATGATCTGCATAGAGTCCAAGCCAGAGCTGAACTCCCAGCTCCTGCATCCCCTGTCCCCTCTGGGCCATGCCTCCTGCTGTGCTGCACATGGAGTTACAGAGCCAGCCACAGTCTTGGGTGCCAGCAAGGAGTGGTGTCCCCAGCCAGCCCCAACCTGTGCATGACAGGCTGGTGAGGAGCAGCTCCGCTGCCTGAAACCCTCCAGCTTTCATTGCCACAGGGCTGATAACACCCAGTGCTTCCCAGGAACCTTTTGGGGTCATTCCATGAGAATAACTGGAATATTCACATTGACACTGCCCAGCACGGGCTCGGAGCTCGGCTGAGCCAGGAGCCTTTTCCCAGGAAGTTCTGGTTACTGTGTTTGAACACCAAACAAGAAGCTCACGTTACTTCCCCGTGGGTCAGGACTCCTAATACAAGTGAGAGGTTGTTCTTGGGGCATCCCTGTGCCACGGCCCAGCAAGAATTGGCTGGATTCTTGTGTCTCCTTCCTACTTTTCCAGGCCCTTCTGAACAGCAGCACTCACTGAAGGAGCTCATCCTGCAAAGGGCAGTGTTATCTCACCCATTTTTGGCACCAGGGGAAAGCATGAGGAGTTGCAGAACTTGCCTCCCTTGGGGCCCGGGGCTTGGCTGGTTTGGATTAAACACTTTAAACAGCAGCAGAGGGGATGGCCACCAGCACAGGGCACAAGAGCCAGGCAATCTCCCTGCTCTCAAAACCACCCGGGGACAGGCACTGGTGGCCCTGGGGACAGGCGCTGGTGGCCCCGGTGACATCACCACGCACCTGGTGGCACCAATGTGCGCTGGCACGTGGGCCCTCCCATCTGTCTGCTCGGGTTTTTCGGGTTTTGCCTGGCCTGCAGACAGAGACATCACTCCCTCTGCAAACAGGGAGGAGGAGGAGGAAGAGGAGGGTGGCACCGGGGCTCACCAGCCTGCGGAGGAGGGAAGGGCAGGGCGCTCACGCCTGAGCAGGAGCTCTGGCCTTTGAGGCAGATCTGCTGCACCCACCCTTGGGTTCAGGATGTTTTCTCTCCTCAGCAAGGATCTGGCTGAGGCTGAGGAGCGGAATGGGAGTGGGACTCGACTCCTCTTTGCTCACAGATTTACTGGGAGGACTTTTCCAGACCGCATTCCTTCGGCACAGAGATGCAGCTCCAGAAGAGGATTTTGGGAGAGGCCCCAAACGACGCCTCCAGGGTCGCATTCCTGGGCTGGTGGATGAATCATTTTCCAGTCCCACAAGGAAAGAGCCCATCTCTGATGCACTGAAGGCCAGGAACTGGTGGAGGGAGGGGGTTGGAACAGGCTGGACTGGTTTCCAAAGTCCGGGCAGCTGAGGGAAGGGAAGGGAAGGGGAGCAGTGAGCACTGGGCACTGAGTGTGTTTGCACCTCACTGCAGTCCTGGCAGCTGCAGCCTCTGCTCCCTCACAGGAACTGCAGGGACACAGGGATTGGGGAACTGCACGGACACAGGGATTGGGGAACACAGGGAGTGGGGAACTGCAGGGACACAGGGATTGGGGAACTCAAGGGACACAGGGATTGGGGAACTGCAGGGGACACAGGGATTGGGGAACTGCAGGGAAAAAGGGATTGGGGAACTCAAGGGACACAGGGACTGGGGAACTCAAGGGACACAGGGATTGGGGAACTGCAGGGACAAAGGGATTGGGGAACTCAAGGGACACAGGGATTGGGGAACTGCAGGGACACAGGGATTGGGGAACTGCAGGGACAAAGGGATTGGGGAACACAGGGATGGGGGAACTGCAGGGACACGGATTGGGGAACTGCAGGGACAAAGGGATTGGGGAACACAGGGATTGGGGAACTGCAGGGAAAAAGGGATTGGGGAACTCAAGGAACACAGGGATTGGGGAACTGCAGGGGACACAGGGACTGGGGAATTGCAGGAACAAAGGGATTGCTGCTTGGATAACCTGCCCGAGGAGCAAAGGACCTGACATTTCTGAAGGACACTTTGCACACGGGAAATGTGTGGTCTGAACAGCCGAAGGATCCGAGGTTTCTCAGGAGCATTTTGCACTTTACACAGAAAATGAGGATTATTCAGTGAAAGCCCACGCCCCAGCTCTCAGCCACTTCAGCCAAAATCCAAACCACTTCCAACCTCCAGTGACACAGGCTTGAAGTTATTTCCCTACATCCCCTTTCTTCTCTCCTAAATCAGCCTTCCCGGCTGGATTACACTTCCCAAAGTCTCTAACTCTCTTCACTGGGGGCTTTGCAGCTCTCACTCCCTGAGAGCAGAGCAGCAGCAGGTAATTCCTTCCTGGCTGCTGGCAGCTTCCACTTTTGCTTTTGAAGAGGAGTGCAGATGCATTTGTGCCAGAAAACTCAAGCTGCAGATGTTCTTGTGGCCCCGGGGCTGCAGGGGTGGGCAGAAGCCTCACCTGCAGCACGGTGACAGTGACAGGGTGTGTGCTTGTCCAGGTCAGGGGTGTCCCCACTCTGACAAGGGACATGGGAAGGGTGAAGGATTCTCAAGAGGACACACAGCTCCTGCCCAGCTGTGTTTGGAGTCTGCAGAGCTGTGTGCTGCTGGAGCCCTGTGGCTGGGCTTGTTGTTTAGTGTCTTCACTAAAAGGAGCCACAGGTAACTTTGGCATTCATATTGGAGAGAGGAGAAGTGAAAAGAGGTGAGGAAGAGGTGGAAGTGAAGTGAAGTGAAGTGAGAAGAGAAGAGAAGAGAAGAGAAGAGAAGAGAAGAGAAGAGAAGAGAAGAGAAGAGAAGAGAAGAGAGAAGTTTTCAGTTCGAAAGGATCTGCAGGAATCATCCACTCCAACTGCAGCAGGTGCCCTTGCAGCAAGGATGTAGCTCTATGGTTGTCCTTGCACATTGCTGAAATCTTGTTTTTGTGTTGAGAATTAATCCTTCTTTTTGATGTGACACAAAGCAGACATCCTGCTGAAAGCCAGGCATTTATCTTGGTAACAACTTCCTCCCTCGTCTAGAATCCTGGGGTGGTTTGGGTTGGAAGAGACTTAAACATTGTCTAGTTCTAGCCCCCTGCCATGGGCAGGGACACCAGAGGAGGGAAGAGCTCTCTCTGTGATGTTTTTCTCCCCCTGTGCTTTCCACACTCTGTTCTGTGGCACTCCTAGCCCACTTTATCTCTGATTTCTGCCCTAGGGCCCACTGGCACTGACCTCAGCTCTGATTGAAGCCTCTCTGGCATCCAGCAGAGCAGCAGCACTTATTTCCCAGTTTTTGTGTAACTCCCCTTCTGAAAATCCCCATTCCTCGAATGAGATGGGGATTTGTTTTGGCAGTGGTTTGTTGTTTTAAACTCATGGTTGTTTTTCCTTCTGAAGCACAGCATAGGTGATCCAGCCAGACCTTGTCATTCCTTGCACAGGATCATTCAATCTTTAAATTTGGAACAGACCTCCATGATCCAGGAATCCAATCTCTACCCCAGCACTGCCAAGGCCAGCACTAAACCCTGTCCCCAAGTGCCACATCTATGTGGTTTTGAACACTTCCAGGGCTGGTGACTCCACCACTGCCCTGGGCAGCCTGTGCCAATGCCAGACCACCCTTGTGGTGAAGAAATTTTCCTTAATATCCAAACTAAACCTCCCCTGGCACAACCTGGACACATTTCCTCTTGTCCTATGGCCTGTTACACAGGAGAAGAGACCAGCTCCCACTCCATTACCACCTCCTTTTATCTCCCTGCTCTCTCTCCATGTATTTGATCTGCTTGGATTTGTCACTCAAGGAGATCTCCCTGCTCACATCTCTGATTTCAGCCATTCCCAGGGAAAACTCTCTTCTGCTCCTCCTGGATCAGCTGCAGATTGTTCCTCCATGGTTTCAGGGGCCCATCCCTGACACCCTTCCCTGGTTTGGGGGGAGCATCAGTCAGGTGTGGCTGTACCCACTGACAGACAAAGTGATTTAGCTTCCCCAAAACAGCAGCAGTGCTGAACACAGTGCTTTGCTTTCCTCTCCTCCAGCTCCACAGCTCAGTTCACACAAGGCAGCCACCAAATCCTCATAGCAAAGGGCTCTCCCTGGGAAACTGCTTCAGGAAATAAATGATGCTTGGAAAGCCCCTCCAAGCCCACCCAGCTTAGGTAGCTGAGCTTGAGACAGGAGGGTTTAGTTCTTTCCAGGAGGCTTTGGGCATGACTAAAGCATTTTTTCCCCCCAGATTTTCTGTAAGCAGCACTTCTGGTCAGGCTGGGGCAGCTGAGGATGAGCAAAGCTTTGTTACAAACCTCTGGTGGGGACAGACATCAGCTGGAGCAGGGGAAACACTGACCTCAACCTGCCTGGTGGGAGGTGTCCCTGCCCGTGGCAGGGCTGGAACTCGATGAGCTTTAAGGTCCCTTCCAGCCCAAACCATTCCATGATTCCGTGACTAATGACTTTTTGGCCATTCCATGATTCTGTGAATGACTTTTTGGCCATTCCATGATCCTATGGATGACTTTTTGGCCATTCCATGATCCTATGAATGACTTTTTGGCCATTCCATGATTCTGTGGATGACTTTTTGGCCATTCCATGATCCTGTGAATGACTTTTTGGCCATTCCATGATTCTGTGAATGACCTTTTGGCCATTCCATGATCCTCTGGATGACCTTTTGGCCATTCCATGATCCTCTGGATGACTTTTTGGCCATTCCATGATCCTATGGATGACTTTTTGGCCATTCCATGATTCTGTGAATGACTTTTTGGCCATTCCATGATCCTATGGATGACTTTTTGGCCATTCCATGATTCTGTGAATAATGACCTTTTGGCCATTCCCACCTTGGGCTGACCTGGGCTGAGAGAGGCTTCTCCCAGCACTGTTTTTCCCAGCAATCAGGCAGCTGCTGTTACTTTTCCCTCTCCTGCCTGGTTTCCAGCTCGGGTTTGGTGCAGAGCTCTGAAGCTGCTGCCTGGGCTGGAGATCTGAGGGCAGCCCCAGCAGCTGGCAGCTCGTGCTTCCCATCCTTCCCCACCTCAGCCTGGCACAGTCACTCTCCCCTCCCACCCTGAGCTGTGCAGTTTTAAACAGAGCACCAGGATAAGCCCTGAACATTTAGGAAAACAGGGCTGTGCTTTCACACAATTTACAGACCTGCCCTGGCACCGTTCAGGATTCAGCCTCTCTCTCCCCTTCCCTTACTTGAACAGTGGTTTAGGCTACCTGCAAGCTAAAATTGAATGTTCAGAGGCCACATACAGCTCACTGGTGCAGCAGCAGCCTCAGCTTTCCCAGCTCTGTGTTTCTTTCATTACAGCACTGCAGCTTTTTTATAACAGCCTCAAGGCCGTTGGTTGATGAAAGCAGTAAAGCTGCAGTTGCTGCTCATTTAAAGGAAAAAAGGAGATAAAATAATAATCACAGAATTGTTATGAACTTTGAAAATGCTGTTGAAAAAATGACTTTTTTTTTTTGCATTGTTCCAGAGCTGCCTAAGAGTAGGAGAGGGGAGCATTTGTAGGAATCGACAACATTGAGATTTGTTTTGATAAAATATTCGTATTTTAAAAGGCAGCTCAGAGCACTTTGACCCATCTCTAATTGCTGGCATTCTCAGCAGGACCATGGAGCTGGGATCTCTTAGAATCCCAGAATGGCTTGGGTTGGAAGGGACATTAGAACTCATCCAGTTCCACCTTCCACTGTCCCAGGTTCCCCCAAGCCCTGTCCAGCCTGGCCTTGGGCACTCCCAGGGATCCAGGGGCAGCCACAGCTTCTCTGGGCACCTGTGCCAGGGCCTCACCACCCTCACAGGGAAGAATTTCTTCCTAATACCTAATCCAAATCTTCTCTCTTTCAGTTTACAGCCATTCCCTGTGTCCTGTCCCTCCATGCCTTGTCCCCAGTCCCTCTCCAGCTCTCCTGGAGCCCCTTCAGCCCTGGCAGGGCTCTGAGGTTTCCCTGAAGCCTTCTCCTCTCCAGGTGAGCACCCCCAGCTCCCCAGCCTGGCTCCAGCCCCTGGAACATCTCCGTGGCCTCCTCTGGAGTTGCTGCACATTTTTGTTGTGTTGGGAGCCCCAGGGCTGGTCCCAGCTCTGCAGGAGGCTCTCACCAGGGCAGAGCAGAGGGGGAATCACCTCCCTCACCTGCTGGTGCCAATTCTTGTGCTGCAGCCCGGGGTGGGCTCGACTTGCTGGAGGATGAGCTGCTGCTCTCTTTATTTGCCAAGGTTCCTAATGATCCAGTCTCTGCTTCACTGATAATCACACATCAGTCCTCAGGAGGCACCTGCTCTAAAGCTCAAAATGCTATCAGAGAAAAGAACTCACCATTATGACTAATTAGTGGCTCTGCTTCACCATTTCTGACTGTCTCCAGGATGGAGCTGATGCCTATTTTGGTAGTGAGATCCCTAAAAATGGGTGACAGCACACAAACCCAGTGCCTGTGTGATCCAGCCTGTCAGCAAGCACATCAAATTCATTATTTTAAAAAACATCACAACAAAGTGTCACAGCTGACAACCTGGTTATGGAAAAGTTAAAAGAAGAACTTGGTTTTTCTGTAAAGTTGAAATTTAGAAAATCTGGCTCCCTTTGCTGCCTGTAGCTGACTCATCACAGGCAGATAAAAAACATTTATCCCCCAGCACCCAGAGACTTCAGGAGAATGAGAGTGATGTGGAATCAAACGAGATGAGGCCACAACCTTTACAGAACATAAGATATATTATTTGTGGGATGGTTTTACCCCTTGGACAATGAAGTGTAGATAATTTCCTTCCCTTTCATACAGGTGAAGGTGAGAAGTGCCTGTGCCCCAGCAGCATCCAAGGAACTCAAAGAACTCGAGGAGAAACTGGATCTTGGGGAGACCCAGATTTAACATCAAGTCATTCCCAGGAGCCTGACATTTCCCTGGCACACTGTGAAGGTTAAGAAATGCCTATCAAGGAATTTTTCTCCTTTCAATTTAAATTTTCCACATTGGCTGGGTTACATTCATCAAGTTACACCTTCATCCTGCATCCCACAGGGAACACGGATTTGCAGATAATCTGGTTTTTGCAGCCTAGAACGTTTTTGTTTTGCTAGCAGAGGTGCAGGAGCTCCTTGCAGCAGCTTCCCCTCAGCTCCAGCACCCCCAGGGCCCCGTGGGGCTGGAGCTGCCTGTGGTGGCAAAGCTGTCTCCTAGCAAAGCCAGGAACGGGGCCCAGGCAGGGATCCCAGATGGGATTTAACTTGTAAGGCACTCTCGTCCTCATGAATTAAGAGAGGCAGAAGAGGAGGGAGCACCCAAGGCAGGAGGAAGCAGCCAAGGCTGGGGGCTCCTCCTCAGCTGCTGGAGCTGCAGAGCTCCCCTGCTTTACCATGGCCAGCCCAGTCCTGGGCACAGGAGGGGGAGGATGGGAAATGGGAGTCACAGAACCAAAGCACAGCCCAGGCTGAAAGAGACCTTGGTCATCTGCCCCAGCCTCTCATGGAAAGGCAGCCTGGGTGAGGCTTTCCATCCTTGTCCAGTCACCCTGAGATCCTCCAGCCAGGGGGACTCCAGCACATCCCTGGGGAAGTTGTTTCCATGATTCTCACTGTAAAGATTTCATGTGTAAAACCTTTTCTGGGGCAACTTGTGGCCATTCCTTGTTGTCTTCTCCACGGCTCTGAGGGAGGAGAGAGCCTCCATCCTCTGCAGCACCTTGCAGCACTGGGCTGCTGTGAGGAGGGGCCCAACCCCTCCTGTCCTTCCTCACAGGGCAGCTGCTCCAGGTGGGCAGGAGAGCAGAGAGCCAAGGAGATGGGCTGAAAGGGGTGGCTAATGGCTTGGAACCCCTCCCTTCTCCCAAAAACCCCAAGGGTGTGTTGGGAGTGTGACAGCAGATGCTGCAGCCACTAACAGGTGTGGGGACATTCCCTGGAAAGGTCCAAGCCTTTGTCCCAGCCTGGTCCCTGTCCCTGTGCCCTCTCCCCCGCAGGCTGGGCACGGGCAGGGAGCGGAGCTGGCACGGGGACCGAGCCTTGGCACACACCTGCCAGCTTGGCTCCACTTCCAGCTCTCCCTTTCTTCCCTCCCCCTCCTGGAGAGTCAACATTTGTCCACAGCTCTCCTCGTGCACTTCAGCCAAAGCTCAATTTAAAATGATGTTGCTTGAAAAAAAAAAAGGCGAGCAGCAAAGTTTTTGGAGGAAAAAAGGGTTTAGCACACTAGGGGATGTGGAAGGACATAATTTAGAACTCAACTATTTGAGAAACGCTGATTTTCCTCTTTTATTTTCCTGCCCTGATCACATACTTCTGCATTTTCTTGAAGAAAGAATAATCAGTGACTAGAATTACCATCAATACTTATCCTGTGTTCAGGCGTGGAGCCACCAGTCCCTTTCTCAAAGGAAACTCAGGAATTATTGGGCAACGAAGAAATTGCTTGTGAAGGACCAAAAGAGGTTTTGTTACCTGAGGGAAGGCGTAGTCCATGGACCTGTGGAGCACAGTCCTGGCAGGGGATTCAGACCTCCGAAGCTGTGGTGATGCTCTTCCTTGAGATAATGGCTTTTAAATTTCCTCTACGGCTAAAAAAAATTTCCTTTTCCTTTAAAGGGCAGCGCTGCACGGCTGCACCATCTCGTGGTGTGACCGGGCCCTGCACGGCCACAGCCTTTATAACCCTGCTTTATTCCAAGATTTCCATCACAGACACATCAAAGCCAAACGCTGCCACTGCCAGCCCATGCCAGGGCTTGGACCACCACAGTCCCGAGCCACCAAGGCCCTCCAGACCTTCCTCCTCAGGCTCCTTTTTGGGATGCACCAATCCAATTGTTTCCCAAGCACCATCATCCCAAGTACTTGCCTGATCCCTCTGGTTGTCATTCCAAGACCTATCCAGCAGGTCAGGGATCAGACCAGAGGGTGATTGCTCACCTGAACCTGCCCAGAGTGACTAAATCTGTTACACAGGGTTCCAGTGGGACCAAGGCTGCAGTCTTGTCCAAGTGCAGAGGAAAAATCAGGAGGAATGTCAAGAGTGCCAGAGCTCCAGCCCTGTGATGCAGAGCCAAGGGCAGGACCTGTACCTGCTCAGCCTCAGCCCTACTCCTGCACACACCTGGTCCCTCTCAGCCGTGGCTCATTTCCAACCAAAACGTTTCTGTAATTCTCTAATTAAATGGGTTCTTTAGGTCTCAGCAAAAATCTTCCCCTCTTCTTCTAGATGCATTTGCTTGTGAAGGAAAAAGATGGCCCATTTCAGGTGCACTAAAAACCTCACAGATCAATTTTACACAAATCTCTGGTTCTCAGTCTATGAGGGTACAGCAGGTATTAACCAGGGGATTAGGTAGAGATTAGAAACAAACCTAACAGCATTTATAAAATAATTTTCCTATTAAAAACACAGATGAAAATGCCAGACTTTCACCTCTCTGTGGGTTTGTCTCCCAGCAAATGCTGAACTTGCAAGCACCTTCTTCAGCCTGATCCTTCCCTGCAGACCTAAGCTGAGCCATGTGCCAGGTGAGAAACTGCTTCACCTGGGCACTTGACCCCCCCAGCTCCCACCGGAGGCAGCTCCCCCAGCTCCTGCTCTCCCTGGGGGATCCATGGCTGGCTGCAGACTGGGTGACCCCAGACCTGTGCCAGCTCAGCTGCTCAGCATCAGGCACTGTCACCAGCCACAGAGAGGTGACACCACAGCCTGGGAGAAGGGCAGCGATCCTGATCCACTCCCAGCCCCGTTCATCCCTAAAAACCCAGGAGAGGCAGGTGAGGAACCAAACTGCTCCAGGGGTGCTGTGAATGTCATCACACAAAGGGACTGAAAGGGCTTTGCACAGAAACCCCAGCAGCCAGCAGCAGTCTCCTCCTGCCCCCTTGCCCTCTCCCACAATCCAGGATCCTGCTCCTTTTCTCAGCTCCCTCTTCCAGGCTTCAGTGGCTCTGGAAAGCAGCCAGATGGATTTATCCAAACCTCAGCAGGTTAACCCAAAGGAACAGGAGCTGAACCTTTCTGCCAAATCTGCTGGCACAGGAAGAAGGCCTTGGTGCTCAGCAGTCAAGGCTTTCATCTTTACTAAAGCCCAGCAGCTCCCAAGAGTTGAGAAGAATGGAATGAGAACTTTCTGGCCTGATTCTCTCTGAAGTCTTTGCTTCTCCCTCCCAATGTTTTCCCCACGGAGAATGGCATGTGGACAGAGAAAGGGGGATTTCTGGGAACAGACTTGAACTATTTGCATTATCAGACATGAAGAGAATGAAAAAAATAACACAGTTTATTGTCAAACTGAATCAAAGCATGAAAAAAAAATTTACAAGGTTACACTGTAAAGAAATTTGGTTTTCATCACAAAAGCTCATTAAAATCAAAGAAAACAACCCATTGTCAAGCCAGCAACTCCCCAACAACCCCCCCCGAGCTTTTGAGTGCAACATTTATTGCAAGGCTGGGAATTCAGAGGTGGTGACATCCCGTCTGTAGGGACGAAAGGATCACCCCTCATTATCTGGAGGGCCAGAGGTTCTCCAGGGGGTGACACGTTTCTGGCTGGGCGGTGACTCCTCTGTTCCCTCTGAGCAGCAGCAGCCTTGTCCTGGCTGGGGCACAGCCCAGGGTGAGGAGGCTGCTGGGTGCCAGCTGTGCTGTGCTTGTCTCCAGCTTTTCCTGCTATTTCCATCCCCACCAGGTGTGTCCATGTCCTTAAATCAAAGCCTGGGTGCAAAACTGAGCGACGCTGGTTTGGGGAGAGCAGTGGGAGGCACCACGGACACAGCCAGCACCTCCCCAACTCATTTTGATCTCATTTTAGCCATGGCCAAACCTCACCTTCTGATATTGGGGTGCACTGCAGAGGCAGCCCTGGCCTGTGGAGCCACACTGACCCCTGGGTGCCTGGGAAATGCCCCTGAACACGGCTTTGACCACGGGCACCCTGCTCCCAGCACAGCTCCTTCCCAACACAACTCCTGGCAGCTTCCCAGGGCTGGCTGCCAACCTGTCCAAACCAGTGAGGTTTTGGCTACCAACCTGTCCAAACCAGTGAGTTTTTTGGCTACCAACCTGTCCAAAGCAGTGAGGTTTTTGGGCTGCCAACCTGTCCAAACCAGTGAGTTTTTTGGCTACCAACCTGTCCAAAGCAGTGAGGTGTTTTGGCTGCCAACCTGTCCAAAGCAGTGAGGTTTTTTGGCTACCAACCTGTCCAAAGCAGTGAGGTTTTTTGGCTACCAACCTGTCCAAAGCAGTGAGGTTTTTTGGCTGCCAACCTGTCCAAAGCAGTGGGTTACCCACAGGTCGTTCCTTCTCCAGCAGCTCCAGCAGAACCAGAGGAGTCCAGAACTTTCCTGGGCTCCTGCCAGCGTGGCTGGGCTGCTGGGAAGCCTGGATGGCAGAGGCTGCTTGCCAGGAAAACTGCTGGAGGCTGCATCCCACCTGGAACAGCCCTATCCCATCCTGCAGGGAGTTGCAGAGAAGTTGGCTTTCCTTCTGAGTCAAAAGACAACAAAAAAGGGGGAAGAACCACTGGAAATCCTGAAGGTGTACAGATATTGTGTATCCACTTCTGCAAACACTTGGTTGCTGTCAGCACAGAACAACAGGATCCTTCTCACCACTATAAATGAGCTGTTTTATCAATTTTGAAAGGCTTGTTTTACCAAGTTAAAAAAAAAAAGGCAGCTTTATCCTAAGTAGCAGCTAAGGAGATTGGTAAAATTAAAAACAAAACCAAAACAAAACCAAACCTAAAGAAATCAAAAACCTGACCAAACAGTACAAAGTAAAGGCAGGCCAGGCCATTCCAACCGATCATAGGACTAACTAAAAATTATTTTTAATTGCAACTAATGTGCTATCTTGAGCCAGCTGCTAATTCCAACAGGCCTGAGGTTTTCTGCTCATAAAGCATCAATAATATGTGCCTTTTCCTAGAAAGGAAGGCTCTGCCTAAGTCTTACTGTGTCAGATAAAAAGTCCCAAAATAGATTTTTCCAACCAAATAAAGTGTTTTATTCAGATATTCATGTGGATATGGCAGTGATGTTAAGAACAGCTATTCAAGTAGCTGAAGTAAGCCCTTCAAAAGAAGTCACACAGCTTTGAGACTTGAACAAATTATTGTATGATCTCATCCAAGAGATCTAAATAGCTGGAACATCTGCAAGAGTCGCCACCAATTTATTTAGCAGAGTTCACCAGTAGTTCATCAGCTCTGTTTGCACAAGCAGGTGCCAGGGCAGCCACTGAGGAGTCCTGCACGTGACAGAGAGAGAGGAGAGGGGGAGCAGGGTGGGACAGAGATGGGTGATTGTGCCCTCTAACAGGGATGTGCATGAGCAGGAGTGAAGTCCCTGCTGAATCAGGGCAGTGCCTGCTGCTGAAGTGCAGAAATGCTTTTTCCCAGAGAAGTATTACATGCACAAGTAACTATATTGTTAAAATTTTTTATTTGTGACAGTAAAGAAACCATTCAATACCTGATTGACAACACTTCTCTCTCCTGCAAACACTCAGATGGTATCTGTAGTGTTTCTCAAGTATTGCTGGATTGTTCATTGCATCAAAGTGTAAACAGCTCCATCATAAGGAAAAAAAAAAAGGAAAAAAAGAAAGAAAGAAACATTTCCATTGCTTACTCCTCTGTTGAGGAGCTCCCAATAGATCTTTAACAAGAAATAAGAGAGAGTCAGCTGGGATTTTACAACATCATGTGAAACAGAAAACTGACAGCTGGTTTTGCATAGTTAGCCCAGAGATTTTGAAGCAATTGCCCCACGCCAGTCTCACCTGCCCCTCCTCGCCCCACAACGGCAAAAAGCATCACAGCACCTTGGAATCAGAGGCACAAACTTGTTTTTGTTTTACAAATAGGGCTGTGCGGAACTGTGGTTTATTAGGTTAAAAACAATCTGTCCAACAGAGGGTTACGCCTTCGGAAGTCACAGAGCTACAGATTCTTTTTCTTGTTGTTTTTTTTGTTTTTTTACATTGAAATTTCAAAAGCTGCAACATCAGCACACACCAGTGTCATTTAGATACTTTATTGTCCCCAACCAGTCTAATCAAAATCATGCTGTAAGAAAAGTGATTGCGTACACTGACAACCAAAACGTCTCCAGGTGTTTTGAGTTTCTTCCACACATAACTTCTGCTGTTTTAATAAAGATCAAAAGGGCGAAACAAAGAGACAAATTATTCTTCCAAAGCTACCTAAATGAACACAGCAATATTGTACATTTGCCACCATCTCCCCATCCCCAGCCTGCCACGCCTCCTGGTGTGAACAAGGATTCTGCGCACAGCCCTAAGGTTACAAATGGCAATTTCATTGTTAACACTTCTGTTGGGTTTCAAGGGTCTAAGGCATTCTGCCTTACAGCTTAATTTAAAAATACCCATACAGGCAAAAAACCGTTTTTTAACCCGACATAAAAAGGACAACAGAACTTCAGGCCAGGCAGCATCTCTTTAGAATGACCATCTGGGAAAAGACTTCGTAATATTTCTATAATATTCAGAAATAGAATTGAAACCCAGGGTTTATAACAGCCCTGGTGACCTGTACGCAGTAACTGCACTTGAAAATATGCAAGATACTTAGGAAACAAGGGTTTTTTTTTTTTTCCTATTTGAATTTTTTTTTTAAAATCTCGTATTTAAAATACAATCAAATACCCGTATTGAAAATTTTACAAACATTCCACTCGTTCTCTGACTTTATGGACAGAACTCTATTGCTTTTTTAGAATCTAGAAACTCTAAATATATAGCGTATGTATATCCACGCAAACTCAACACTTGAAATTTCAAGTATGATGATAGTGTTAAAATAAACAACTGTGACAGTTGTTGGCCAAATCTGAATACCCAAGGGGAGTCCAAACCTGATTGCAGAGCACTCTGAGTTTTATCTCCACATGAGCTGGGTGGGTTAAAGAAAATAGAACTGATCAGAACTTATAGAAAATACTCTTAATGCTAACATAGATCAAAGCTGTGCTAAGTTTTTTGTCTTTGTATTGTCACCAAGTGTCATTTTAATGCTGTACTGAGTTACAGTAAAGTTGGGTTTTTTCAAAATTTGGGGGTTTTAAGAGCCAAAATAATACAGTACAAGTATGGTTGTACAGAACATCATCAGAACTGTTCCTCCAGAGGCTGGTGCAGAAGTTCAGTTGCCCATTCTATGTGGATTTGAAAACAATACAAGACACTTTAATAATATAATCAACATTCATTCACAGACTTAAGGCAACTGGTTCATGAAATCGCTGCTTCCAGAGATGCAAACGGGTGACACGGTTTGTCTCACGTCCAACAGGTCACAACTGTCACACGGCCCTGTCTCGTGGGTTATTTATTCATTGTCTGATTGTTTGGTCTAATGCTAATGAGAAAAAGTCTTTGAATTTCTTCAGCCATTCCTCTCATACCTGCACGACTAACTACAACCTGAATACTTCCCTGCAAACTGCACTGGGGCCCAGGAGCCACAGGCACAGTTGAAAATACTGCTCAGAAAACAACTTTTTTTTTTCCTTTCTTTTTGGCAGCTTACAGTTTCATTACTCTGGAGTCAAATAAAAAATTAAACCATCTTAAACTGAAAGTAAACGTTAATGGACTAACCAGAATCCACACGTCCTTTTTTTGTTTGGTTTTTTTTTTGTTTCATTTTTAAACAAAGTAGGCTTTTTTTTTAGTATTTTTAATTTTTAAACTCAACACTTTGACTTTTTGTTGTGGCACAGATTTGTACAGTACTAAGGTGATGCCAGCTGGCTAAGAAACAAAAGGGTGATGCCCTACAGACTCATGGGTGTGACGGGACTGCCTCCAGCACCCCTGGGCCCAGCCACAGCTGGAGCACAGCTGCACTGCAAGGGGGGCTCAGTTTGATACTGCACCCACCACAACCCACTCACTGCCTGTGCAGACTGGCCTGCCCCTCTCAGATGGATTCGTTAAGCTGCTTCACCAATGTTTTTGAGACAAAGATCACAAGCCCCAAGTCCATCACAAAGAAATTTGGTTTTTTCCCAAGTCATCGGGATTGTTAGAGGAAAAGAGAAAAGGCAAAGGGGGCCTACAATTCAGAATTAAGCTCAAGGCTAATTAGAAGCACCAAATAATCCATTTAGTCTTCTCTGATGACAGCCAAATGCAGCTGCATTTTTTATGTTTGCAGATTTCTGCTGTGGACAATAACTGAAAGGTGACACTGGAAAGGGCGGGAATGAAAGGTATGCCTTGTTCTTCAAAGGCATAAAATATTTCAAAGTCATTCATCTGAAAAGGTACCTATGGCACTGCAGAAGATGTTAAGCAGGCTCTCAGATTCAGAGATGAGTCTAACTCAACTCCAAAGCCAGAGGACCAGTTTTAGTCTAGGCTTGTAACTTCTGCCCTTCCAGCAAGCCTTGATACAGCTTGTAATCTGCACCTCACACCTTGGGGAAAAAGAAATACAAACCAAAGGTGTAGGCAACATACTTCCTGCATTTTCATGTATCAAAGGAAGGAGAAGGCTTCATCTTAATTGGAAAAAAAAATCCTTTACAGGTCACCTTTAACTGGGTTCTCTGGTATATCAGATACCAATGGATTAATCCATGGGAGTGGGTTATGAAGCCTCTGCATTTTATTTATTGCCCAAGTTTGTCTGCAGCTTACAGAAAATGTCTCATAGCACAGGCACAGTGGCAAAAACAGTATAACAGCCGATGGTCAACTCCATTTGGTGAGTATACAGTAGCAGCAATTAAAAGAAAAAAGTACTCCAAACAGCTCAATATAGATCCAGCTTACCCAGATGGGTTGTTTTGAGAAAAGAATCTTAAACTAATAAATAGATCTCCTCGCTGTTCTCCCAGGAGAATGGTTTTCCAAAAAAGAAGAGGCATGGCAGTTGTGCGTAAGCAGAGACAGCAGAATTTCATCTGTCTGGAATTAAAAGTGCTTTAGGTCTATCAGCCACCTCGTTTCCTCAACTCCATCACTCCCTAAATACTCAAACAACTGCAGATATGTTTTAAAACTTTGCCCAAAATCCTCATCAGGGAAACAACCGTGTTAATGACCCCAATTCAGCCCTCCCACGAACGCCTGAACCTTCTGAGCATGACAAAGTGGAACACAAATTATTGTCATCGTGGAGACAGGAACCCAGCATCTTGGTTTCAACTTTTTCCTTTGTTATATATTACAGTGCTCTATAAATTTTTTTTTCCTTTTTCCTTTTAAAGCATTTAGACAATACAAGACTAAAAGATGTCTGGAAATACGTCTTATACAAAAATGAATTTTTATCTTAAAATAACATTCAAAAAGGCACTTCATTCTGTAAGAAAAAATTCAGAGTCAGGTCAACTGCTCTAAGCAGGGGGGTAAAATTGTCTGCATAGTGGGAGGGGAAGAAAGGGAGAGAAATTCAACTGCTGAAATACAAGCTTCTTTTTTTGGCATGTTTTAAGAAAAGCTGATCCAGTAAAAGATGTCCATTTATGAAATTAATTAAAAGAGTCCCATTTAAAATAGCTTTTTTTTTTTTCCTTTAAAAAAGTAGTCTGAACACATGACCTTAGGAGTCAGGCTTCTGAAGGCTTAATAGCATCACTCATGATTGTCCTTCGTGTCCAATGTAACAGGAAGATCAAGAGTAGCACTTCTGACTGGGGTGACCTCCCCAAAGCTTACATTTGAAAGAGCTGAAAGAGATGGAGACAGCCTCTAGCAACTGCAATCTAGGAGCAGGAGTCAGTCAGAGTCAAGGGCTACCTGTTGCAGAGTTTATGAAGCATACTGTAAACTTCTTCCTCTTTGCTTAGTCCTTCAAAGAAAGGAATAAGATCTAGCAGCTCTGTGTCTGTCATGTCATCAAACCAGGACTGCACAGGCACCTGAAACAAAGCAACCAACAGACACTGAGAGGGTTTCATGATGCAAAAGACACGTGAGTTTTGTCTGTGTAGGTTTCTGTAAGCCTCATCATCATGCTGTAATTATCATGGCAATTAGCTGCTCATTACCATGCAGGTGGAGCAGCAGGTTCAACCAGGACAGCTGACCTCCACCTGCATGCCCAGGTGACCCACATGAGCCCACACTGGGCAGCTCTCCCTGCTTTGCCTCCTTGGTATCCACAACAGACTGGGAGGCAGACACAGGTTATGAAGCTGCACTGACACTTTATTTACAAGCAAATTTTTCAATTTTTTTATCTCTCTAAGAATTATCAGGGTGAGTCACCAGGCACAGGCAGGCAGCAGCAACTCCTTCCAGCACAGGGTTTTGGAGGAAATGTTTAACTGCAAGGGCAGAATATTGCTCAGGTAAAAATGCTAGATCTAGTGAGTGGGTTCAGAAAACACCACATAGAATAACCCTTCTTAAACATGCAGGCTGGAGTTGGGGAATGTGTTCTGTGTATCTTCACTAAGGGAGCACACTGAGGTCTTTTCAAGACTATCTTGGATCTTGTTACAAGCTCTGGTTTCTGCAGAGACTCCAGGATCAGTCAGCCAGCAGCACTTTTCTATACATGATTAAACCACTCTGACAAGGCCCTTAGTTTCATCTCCCAAATTTGCACAGCTCATTATTTCCTTGGCACTGATTTCCAAGATACAGAATGATGATCTTGGATCAGGTTTTTAACTTTAACCATGAACATAAATTAGAGCTACAGGTCCTGGTTATTGTAAATGGCAGCTTTAAACCATGTGTGGCACCAACCAGAAAAATATTTTCACCACATCACTTAGGGCATCACAATATTAGGATGTGAACTTGAAAACTGACTGCTGGAAGATAAATAGCTCATCTTAAAAAAAACCCCAAAAAACTAAAGCTATTCTGGAGAGGCAGGACTGCAAAGCAGTGTTCTTAACAGAAGATTTCCTACACTGATTTTAACAGTTCACAAGGAAGGCAGCCTAAAAACATCAAAGCAAACAGTGCACAGCCTGGTTGTCTGAAAGTCAGCAGATCTAACAGTTCCAGGTTCTCTCCTGGCAGCTAAAGCAGATGTGAACAGCTGTACTGGCTGCAGCACCCCAGACCTCTCCATCAGAGCTCCTGGAGCCAACACAAACACCCAGTGAAAATGCACATTGCTCCTCACTGTTCTCCCCTACAGAACTGCTGCTGCCCTTTATCCTTATTCCTAAACCTTGATGAACTTGTTGACTAACAGTTCTAATCACGGAGTTATGACAAAAGTAATTGAGAGAGGAGCACAACAACACAACAGGATTTTTGGTTTTTTTTCTTTCCCTTACCCACAAATGCAGACCTCAGTAGCAGCCAGTAAATCCTTAATTATCTTTCCTAATAAAATATTTTTCACACAACAAAAAAAGATGGGAATACCTAAAGAAATTCAAGCAAACCATTCTTTCTGCAACCACTACTCCATAGTACAAAATCTGTGCTGCAGGGCAGCTTCGTTTCTTAGAGCTAGGTTGGTTTTTCAGCTTCCACACCACTTGGTATTTCTCAAAAGTGCTGGACCTCAAGCCAGGAGCCAAAGCTCAGAGCACACGAGCAGACATGGCTGTGACACCCTGTCAAGATCAGTTTGCCCATGTCCTTCACCATGTGGCAGCGAAGCCCAGAACCCACCTGCAGCCTAAGAAAACACAGAATCTGACACAAGCCAGTGCTCTGAAAAGTCTCTTTTCTGAATGACAAAACCTGGGCAAGGGCCAGAGAGACGAAGTTACGCTCGAGTACTCTGAATACTTACTGCATTTTCAGGATGGAAGATGTAAGATGCAGGAGAATTATCTACTATAATAACTTTACTCAGCTCACGGCCCAGTCGACTCAGATCCTTCACATAATTGCCTCGGTGGAAAACACAGGATTCTCTAAAGAGCCTTGCCCTGAACACACCCCAGCGATCCAGTAAGTCAGCTACTGGGTCTGCATACTTAAAAATAGAAGCCAGAAACATCAAGTTAGCAACGTGCAGATAAGGCTGATTCACAGAGCCAGACAAAGAAGGGACACGAAATAATTTCAGAGAAAATGCCCTTTTTCTCCATTTTCTTCCCTGCTCCTTGTTAATTAACTCAATTGCCTGCAAACCTGAAGTGATTAATAAAGAGATAAAGCAGAAGTAGGATAATTATCTTTCTAGAGAAGGCTAACTTGCATTCTAAATGTTTTCTGTGATTTATTGATTAGGTTTTATTCTCGGGGCCAACTTAGAGTTACCCTGAGAGTTTTCTAGAGGCTGATGGATCCAGAGATCTCACCTACCATTACCATAAAACCAGCCAATGCTAATAGAAAATCAATATGGAGCTTTTCCCCAGCTGATCTGTTTCCATGTGCCTCTGAAGATAAACTGCAGTGAACAAATCTGAGCCTGGCGTGGCTCTGCCAAATAATGCCCTTTGGAGCAACTGGGTCAGCAAAACTCTTAAGATTACCAAATTGCATAATTAGGCCAAAAAAGATCAGCCAAAGATGTTATTAATAAAAATACTCATGTACCATACCAGGGAAATTCTCATTTTATACATAAGATGATACTTTAAGTGAGGCACAGCTTAGAATCTAACAATTTATATAAACTGACCAAGAAGTACTATCCAAATAAATTCAAACATTAATAACCACACAGTTGAAAATGGTAATTATATCTTATTATTGCACAACAGGAGTTACCATTTGTCTATATTTTAAACCAAGAAAAAAAAATGATGTTGAAATCAATCATCTTTTGATTATGAAATAAGGAACATAATTTCAGTATGAAATTGGGGCAGGATTCAGGATTTTTTTCAACATGGCTGAACAGTATGTAGTAAAGAGAATGCAGGGAAAAAGGATTTACAGAAGATCAGGGTCCTGTCCCCTTCCACCATCTCTACACTAGGCTGGAGCAAAAGCCTGCCATGCTAGAGCACTATTTAGAAATAACCAATGTCATTTTACAAACAAGACACCACAAATACAATACACTGAAGGAAGTGAAGAATTCCAGACCAGTCTACCACTGTAACATCTACCACAGCAACTACCTACGAGCCACTACTGCTACTGCAGGACCACAGGGCACAGAACACTCCTGGGGACGTTTCAAGCTTTGCAAAAACGCCTCATTTTCTAACTCCAGGTTGAAATTGCACCTCCACAGAGCAAGAACCGTGGTTCCCAATTTCCAGTGAGTTTCTGAGTCACTGGTGGATGGTGCAGACAGGGTTTAATTGGGTGTTTTATTTCATGCCCAGCTGTAATGTGCTGCTCCACTGGCACGCTATTTGTTCTAATTTCTCACTATAACCATGGTAACTTGTGAGCCTTTCATATTGGCATCATGAGCAATGCATGGAGGCTACATTATGAGACAAGCCCATATGTGATGGTGTTACCATGGAAACACTTACCCACACACTAGCAGACAAAGTACACACTGTCAGACAAAGAAGCAGAAAAGAAGGGGAAAAATTAAGATAGTACCAACTGTGGAAATAATTATCCATAGAAAACCCAACCAAAAGTCCACTGACCAGCACCATAAGGGTTAAAGAGATGAAGGGAGGAACAAACCTTGGCTAGACTGGCTGTGAAGAGTACACATTCAAAGAGCTCTCCCATCCTCTGAAGAAACTCGTCCACGTGTGGTCGTTTCAATACATAAACCTGGGATGATAATGGCATTTAGGTCACATGGTGCTCAAGGAAAGAAAAAAAAAAAAAAAAAAACAACAAAAAAAACCCCAAAAAACAAAACCACTCCTGCAATTACTTTACTTGAAACAAAAGTTAACAGGGAAGCAGTTCAAATGAAATTCTGAGGAAAAAGAAAAGTATGCAAGATAAAAGTAGAGATCCAATAATGAGAGATTGGCAGGCTCGGGCTGCCAAGCCCCTGCTGATTGTGGAACTGCAAACACTGAGCACCATCAGGAGTGGTGCTCCTCAAAAACCCTCATTAAAGGCAATGGGAGACAGGAGGGCTTCTCAGGAAGTGAGGATTCAGATCTCTCCACCAAACCCATTCTGGTGCTGGAAAGCTGAGGAGCTCCACAGAAGGAATAAATCTGATGAAGCCTCTCTGACAGCAGGAATTGCTCAACAGGGACCTGTTTTCCTTCTGTGGCTGATTCTTTCATTTCTGAAATTCCAGGTGCTAAGCACCATAACTCACTATGGAGAGTGTTCAAACCCTCCAGCTCTACAGAGAACTATTTTTCACCAAAAATCTTCACAGCACCACAGAGAATGCCTAAAAATGCTGGGTTTGAAATCTGATAAAGTCTACAGCATCTTCTGAAGAGGACCTTGCCAAAAGATGGCAAATCCTCAGGATTTCTCCCCTCTTCAGCATCCTGCCTTCTGCAGTGCTCTGGTGCCTTTTAAGCACTGCCTGGGCTGCCTGCTGTCCACAACCTGATTAGCAGATTATTAAAACTCCCTGCTTCTCCTTTCAGAGCACACAAGATGATTTTGTGCTCACAGGAGATACCAAAACAAGGAAACTGCTGCTCAGAAAGCCTGGAACCAGCTCACAATATACTGGGAAGCTGAAGAGGGGAGTCTGCTTGAAAAATATTTATCTGTCTTGTTTGCAGTTAGATTAGAAGTTTGAGAGAAAACATTGGCAGCATTTTATCTTCTTTTGTTTGGCAAATAATCCCTAATACTGGAAATTTCAAGTGGAGAAGTCTGGCATAGAGCTGAATTCAGGGAGAATTGCAAGACTGATGCTATTTCAGGAATTTCATTCTTTGATATGTAAAACTAGATTAATTGTAAGTATTTTACAAGATTCCTATTAATAAGAGGTAAAAAAACATATCAAGGTACCCAGAGAAAAAGCCTGAAGGAGTAAAATATGGAAACAGCAGCTTGAACTCAAGTGTAACAATTAAAGCCTTCAGCAAAAGAAGAAAAAAAGAAACTGTGTAATTGAAATTGAAAACCTAAATTTGAAAGTAAAGTTTTTTAAAAAACACATACGAATGAGCTGTACCTTAATGACTAAAGCAGAAATGTTAATTTTCCCCTTTATGCAGCATTCAGATCATACCATGAAGTCTTTATCTCTTTTAAGTTATTTCTATGAAATTTATCTAAACTATTTCTGACCCCATAAACATTACATTCAAACTTAGATACAGATAACAATTTATAACCCAGATTTTTTTTTAAACAACCACAGCAGCACTTAACACATCAAATAATGGTGACATTTTATGGATTAAAGACAGTTAACAGATGTACCTCAACACCACTCTCTTTCCAGATAATTACAGCAATGTTTCCTGTATTTCACCAGGCATAAACCAAGTAATTTCCTCTCCTATAACAACACAATTAATTTTTCATTTAATTCTTTCCACACAAAGTTGTGCTGTAGTATTTCCTCTCCAGATTCTACCTCTGAATTTTTTTTCAAGACAGAAAAGACAGCTGCAGCCCCTCTGCTTCTGGGTATCCAGAGAGTATCCAACTTCCCAGATGTGAGAGGAAACACAGCAGGACCCAAGTTAATTATTAAGTTCTTGATTCCTTAGCCTTAATTTTAGTCCTACATTTACTTCTGAGGGCACAAAAAGAGCACCCCAGAGTCTTAACATCATTCTTGGAGAGTAAATGCTGGAATTTAATATTAATTTCCCTTTTAAAGCCTAGTGCTTCCAGCCTCAGCAGAAGAAGTCTCCTCTTTGCTCTCCATCCCTATCTCTGCCCCTGTCAGTGAAGTATTTCCACTTGGAATGTAATTACAAACTCCCTGCCAAGGAGCTGAACTTTGCTGCTTGCAACACAAGCCACCTCCTCCATCAGGAGCACTCAGGAAATCCAGCCCAGAGCTGCAGCCCCAGAGCTCTGAGCCACAGCCTGGGCTGCATTTGCCACTCTGGGCAATAAAAGCTCTTCTGGCTGTTTTTAGGGCTCCCAATTCTGCACCTCATTCAGGATTAGCTGGGAATACACAGCTAATTTTTAGCTGGGAGTTTTTAGTTGGATGGTCTCCCTTCAGCAGTTCAGGGCTCCTGCTCCACCACAGAGCACTCACAGCCTCCTCCACTTGAGTTTCTCCTCCTGCTTTGCCTTAAATCTTTCCCTACTGGGATCTGGCCAAAAGATTTGCTTCTCATGTTAAATGCCTAATTAATAATAAATGTCATCTCTTAAGATGAAGCCTCACCAAATTTTTTCCTTAATTATTTCCCTCTGTAAAAAGCCCCAATTCCTTTGCCTTCCTTTTTTTTTTTTTGGCAGAACAACGTATCTTAATACTCTGGATAGTTATTCTCCAGAGCTGAAGTTTTCTTTCAGAAGTCCTACTTAGAGCCTGGAAGCAACTCCAAAATGTACTGGGCTACAAATGTATCCTGGGCTACAAAATCTCTTTTGGTTTCCTTCACATAGAAAGCTTTCTTCAGCTGACAGTGCAGCTCTTTTCTCCTCTTCCTTCTCATTTGGAATTTTTTCCCCCTTTACTTTGTTAGTGGCTGGACTTGAATCTCAATGCTGCATGGTTATTTGTGGCTTGGCTTTTTCCTCCATTGCCTGATGCCTTCAGTTGAAATCTCTAGACTAACTGGCTCCTGGCATTTTTCTGAGATTTATTTACTTTTTTCAGGGCATTAAAAAAAAAAAATCCATCTTTTTTTTTTTTTTTTTGTATGCTCACTAATTTTTTCCTTATCACAGCAAGAATTTAGAAGAATATAGGATTTTTTTATTATTTAAAATGAACCCTACTCAACATTTTAAGCACAAATCAGGCACTAGGCATGTTTCCACAGGATTCTTACAGCTACTAATGGCAGAACACAAGCAATTATCTTTAATTGTTTTCAAGCATTTCATATTTCCACATGAATTTTCTATACCTCAAAGCAGCCTCAGCCTACAGAGACTCAGTATTTGTGAAACCCAAAGACAAACCCAGCTCATTTTCAACCAATTTAACAGGACACACAGAATTGCCTCTCAAAACCAGCTTTACAATGAGGAAATCTGCAAGTAATGACCAAAAAGTCTGCCCACAACAATTCCAGCTCCTGTAATCTCCTGTTTGATGTCTCTTGTGAGCAGTGAGCAGAAAATCCCACGTGTCCCTCGTGGTCCTGGGTCACACAGCTGTGGCCATGTCCCAGTGCAAGTAACCAAGAATAGGCCAGTTAGAATGGACACAGCCTATCCTGGATTACTTGAACCAGGCCACAGCCTTCTGCAAGAAAATCCATGAATTCTGTGCTTTACAGGAAGGAAATCTATTATTCAAACAGCCTTCCCCCCCCCCCATCGTTAAAAACAGAAAAAAAAATTTGCATATTATGTTCAAAGTATACATGCCAAATGTTCCTTCAGCTTTCAACAATTAAAGATAAGCAATTAATTGAATTAACTCCCCCCTCACCCCAAACAAACACTTAAAACCTAGTTTTACTCAATAAACAAATTGTATTTAAAATAAAATTCAAAATAACACCAATTCAAACTCTTCCTGGCTGCCCTCTTTACTCTTGGACACCAAGAGCAAGGCACAAAGCCACTGGAAATCAATGTGGATGAAAGATGAAGGACAAGCATTCCCTAAAAACCTTCACCCACTGGGGGTTACAGCTGCATTTGATGCAGCTGCTGGTCTGGGGGCTGTGGTCACTCTGCCCTTGGTCAGTGGCTCCAAAGGACAGGACGTGTTCCTGCAGAGTTTAATCAAGGTAGCCACCAGGTGCAACATCTCCAGCCACCATTCCACCCTCCCTGAGCCTCCTCTCAGCTCCAGCACACTCCACTGGGGTTCCCAGCTGTCATCTGGGAGAGCAGGACCAGCTCTGATGTGCTCTCACCCAGAGAACCAGAGTGGAATGAGGGAAGGGTCAGAAGGGTCAGCTTGCAGCAGAACCCCCTTTTGTACCTGGGCCATCACTGCCAGCACAAAGCACTGTGGCCTGGTGGCCAAGAAGGCCAAGGGCTCCTGGCCTGTATCAGGAATGGTGTGGCCAGCAGGAGCAGGGAGGTCACTGTGCCTGCAGTGGCACTGCTGAGGTCACACCTCGAGGGCTGTGTCCAGCCCTGGCCCCTCAGGTTGGGAAGGACCTGGAGGGGCTGGAGAGGGGCTGGGAACACAAACCCTGGGAGGAAGCCCTGAGGGAGCTGGGGCTGCTCAGCCTGGAGAAAAGGAGACTCAGGGCTGAGCTCAGCACTCTGCACAGCTCCTGAAAGGTGCCTGTGCCCAGCTGGCCTTGGGCTCTTTCTCCAGGCAGCTCTGACAGAACCAGAGCACACAGCCTCCAGCTGCACCAAGGGAAGTTTAGGTTGGATAGCAGGAAAAAGTTTTTTACAGTAAGAGGGATAAAGTTCTGGAATGGCTGCCTGGGGAGGTGCTGGAGTCCCCATCCCTGGGTGTGTTTAAAACAAGCCTGGATGTGGCACTGAGTGCCAGGGTTTAGTTGAGGTGTTGGGGCTGGCTTGGACTCGATGGCCTTGAAGATCTCTTCTAACCCAGTGATTGAATTCTGTGAATTCCGTGAAAGTGTGGGATTCTCCCCTGGAACTTCAGCTGCCCCAGAATGGGCAGCTCTGCAGGCATCCAGAGACCCACAGCAGAAAGAAAGGGAGGTTCCTTCACACTTGATTTACTTCCTTCTTAAAATAAAATGACAAATCCTTTCAAAAGATGAGGTAATTTAGGCTGGAGAAAGAAAGATGGGAGAGGGAGGAGGGATGTTAAGAAAAGCTGGTTTTTCATCTAGGGAAGCTCGTTTACCCGAGCACCCTTGAAGATGATGAATTGTCCTCCCTATAAAAAACCCCAAGAGTCTTTCTGACCTTTAGATTATAAGTTATATATCTGGGAAAACAAATTCCCCAAACTAAAGACATTATTTTTTTTAAGACCTCTGTTGAACTGCAAAAAAAAAAACAACCCAACCAGCATTTACCATGAAAAAACTTGCTAGATAAGTCATTCTCAAAACTCTTGCAGGAGTACAGCAATTCCATTTGCCACAACTTGTATTTTTTTGGTATATGAGACCTGAACAATCTCATATAATTCCAAGTTTCTTTATGAATGGGCACCTGTGAAATGGTGTTCCTCACTTTGTTTCCACTGGGGTTCTGCCTAAGGCAGAGTTCAAGGACAATAAAAATCTGTCAACCTCCTGCCTGATGAGGAGGCTCACTGGTAAAACAGGGATATGAAATATGAACTATGGACAGTGTGGTTCCACAGTATTTCCCATATCCTGGGATGTTTGCACAGGTGGAAACATTTCTCAGTGTCAGTGATTAATCTTGGAGTTTATAAACTGCTTAAGAAAATGGACACGCGTTATACAGATGACAAATCCTGGTAAATGACAGAAATTGCTCAGATCAGTTCATTTATGCTCTAAGTGAGTACAGAATTACAGGTTTGAAGTGGGAACATGTTGTCAGAGCTCTACAGGCTGTGCTAATGCACATCAGACTCAGCCAGAATATCCACTTTTGCCCTTTATCACAGTGCAAAACAAAAAAGAAAAGATTCCTGAATGTCAGCAATATTACAAGAGGTATTAAACACACAGGCTTTGCCTGTTCTGTGTGCCACACAAATTACCTTTATTTCAAGAATCACTAATTCCTTACAATTACCTTCATTTTCCCCATCCAAATGTGCCTGAGGTATTTACCTATTTTAGAGGTTAAGAACTTGAAATACAAAGAGTGAAGCAATTTCCTTGAAAATCATGCAGGGACTTTCCAGCAAAGCACAGAGACCAATTTCACCTGAGCACCTCTGTCAGAGGAGAAGGAGATGCATAAATCCTCTCCCTTTGGACCCAGCTGTGGGGTTTTTGTTTGTTTGGAGGGGTTTTTGTTGCTGTTTTCTCTTTTCCCCCACATGGAGTCATCTCCAGGTGCCAAACTGCATCATTTCTGGTGAAGAATCTCAGTTTGTAGAAGGGAATGGAAAAGCAACAGGTTTTTGAAATGTTTGACTGTAAAGCCCAAGCCTTTTATTGGGATTTGTTCCCAAATGTAAATATGTCATCCTGACAAGCTAAATGATCACAACTCGAAGCCATTCAAAAATTCACTTTCAAAAGCATTCTGTAAAGTTTCAGGAGAGAGAATTTGTCTGTTCCACAGCACCAAACACAGCTAAAGCCCACATCAACTCAGGATTAAAAATCACAAATCTCTCAAAACATCACTTAAAGGTTGTAAGCATCAGCTCTGGTGAACACTGCAGGTAGAAGTACCCTAGATATTCATTTTTTCTACATAAAGCAGGCACAGTGTAAAAACTGTCAAAACAATTATTACTTTAAAGCACGTTTCAGTCCACTGACTGATATTCAGTAATCATTTTAAGAGTGACAAATACAGGGAGAGCTTCCATCACAGGAAATCAGGCAAAATTATGAACTAACTTTATGACCCACCAATTAGCACAAGATTAAAATACACAAGCCTCTTTGTCCAAGTAGAAATAATCCATAAAGATAATATATTTTTAAATATTTTAAAANTGCTAACTGTAACATCCAACACCCAACAGAAGATGTTTCAAACCATTTACAGAGTTCATGTATCAGAAAGTTCACATTAACCTGTTTAATTAATCTCCTGCAAGAACTTCTAAGTCTGCCTGAAGAGGGAAAGTAACAGCACAGTAATTTCTTTTATTCAACCCTTCAGAAATGATCACTGATTAAAGACACCAATCCAAGATACAGGGAGGGGACTGATTTTCCAATTATGGGCATTTTGCATTTACTCAAAGCCAATTCTTAAGAGCCTCAAGTGAAGTTCATACAGAATAAGACAAAAAAATCAGTCTCCTCCTGATTTTGTCCAGACCTTTCAAACATGTTGAAGTATATAATAACTCCTACAAGAGGAACTTGAATTACTTACAGGAATAAAAGGGGACAGAAATTGAACATAGATTGCCACAAAAACTGAATAAATGTCCATTCTTCATTTATACTTCTATAAATAAAGTAAAAATAACCTTTAGCATATGAGCTGCCAACATATATTAAAGCCAACCTATGTCCTATTTGTGTTGGAGGGAATGAAAAATGCAGTGTTCAAGCAGCTTTTTCTGGGCCCAGCAATGTCTGAAACCCCATCCTTACATCATCTCCTGTTTGAAAATGTTTTAAAATCGACAGAGAGTCAAGTATTGAATCCCTGAGAGACTCCACCTGAGCACACAGGGATGCCTGTCTGCATTCCAGAATACACAGCTTCCATGCTCTGCGAGATTAATTATTGGATATAAAGCAGCAAATGGAGGAAGGGAACGTTCTGAGACTCAGGACACAATGCTGAAGGACAGAACAGCACTCACCTGATGTATGGTTCCATCAATTTCAACAGGAACGATGAAATCAGCATTGCTAATTGGCTAGAAAGAATGACAAGGGAATAATCAGCACTGAAAAGAAGATGGTTAGAGGGAACATTTCAGGGGCATAAAAGGGAAGAGTACCAACTTCTGAGGAACAAATCATTATTGACCACACATATCCACTCTCTGTGTGCTCTTACACAAGGCAGAAGCTCACAGTTGGAATTTCAGATGCTGCACTTCCCTTTTCTCTCCTATTTTTAAGCTTCATAAAATCTAGCACACTTCACTGCTTGAATAACCCCCACTACCACTGAGTGTGTTCATCAGGAAAATATCTCTTTGGATAAACTCTTCCATCCAGTCTTTATGGATAAATGACCATCAAGAAAATCAACTGTGTACTGCACACATTTTACTCAGGGTGATTAATTGGTGACTAAATTAAAAATAAAGACAGTGGTAAAAGTAATACCTAATGGTCAGATTTGAATCAGCAGCTGCAACAAGACTTAAATTGTATAGCTACAGGATTCTAAACATGCCAATACCAATCAACCTAATCATGTAAAATTGCATTTTAATTGCAAAGGGAGGAGCAGGCACACTCTACCCAAGTCCTTGAATCTGTTTTTCCAGCCTGTCGAACACAACTTAATTCTCAGGACTCACTGAGAAAAACTGCTGGTCAAGTAAAATGCTTGGAAAGCAGGAAAGTGGCCTTCTAGACAGTTCTGGGGTACATGATCTAATCCTGGCTAGCCAGCAGGGGTAGCTGGGAAAAGGCTGCTGCCAATGTTTACTGGTTCAAGTGGACACCACACTTAGGTGCAGCCCATGCACTGTGTCCATTCTAAAAACACAGTCATGTAAACATGCCTGGCTGAAGCCTGGAGCTCATTCCATCACCTGCAGCCTGGAAAGGGCTGAGACAGAGCTGCCAAATACAGCTTTAACAGGAGTGATTAACAGCCAGATCTCTCATGGATACTGCCCAGGCTCTGACTGGTATCACCAAGCTAAGGCTGGAAAACATCTTCACTAAGCTCTGTGAGATTTGTACAGATGGCCCCACCTGCTTTTCTGGATCAGTCAGCAGGCTGATCTCAGGAACCACCAAGAAGATGCCCCTGAAGTATCTGTGGGACTGGAAACAGACTTTAAACTCATTCAGGGGGGCAAAGGTTGTGCCAAGAAAGCAGAGCAGCAGCTGAGGTAAAGTGACTTAAAAAGCAGATCACAAACTGGGGAGTCTAAACAGGTGCTCTGTGAAAAAATGGTGGGAAAAGAAGATCCTGCAGTATTAACCTGCCAGCAGCACTTTGATCCCACTCCCTGGATAAACCAGATTCTAATTCCACTGTCAGACAACCTCCCTGCCAGGAGAGCAAAATGACCACAAGAATTTATGTGGAGGGAAACACCCTTTCTCAGGAGAAGAGAAATAAAGAAGATGGTTTGATCTGACACCTGCAGGTGCTGGGTCTGAGGGTACAGAGAGGCTACATGGAATCCTCTCATCCTGACCAGCCAGGATTGGCAACCAGACCTCCAAAGCAGCTGCTGATGGAGAATTCCATCCTCTTGCTGACCCCTAGGCTGGTGTGATCTGAAGAACTACTCAAACACACACAGATCAATCTAGATTTTTCTTATCTGACACTGGAAAAAGTGTCTTTTTCTGCTTTGGAAAAAGACAGAGGGGAGGCTCCCACCTGTTCCCTGCATGAAGCCCCTCAGATAGAGAAGATACTGTGCAGCTCTAACAGCCACACAAAAGTTCTGGTGCTTCACATTGAAAAGAAACCCAAATGAATTGTCAAGAAGCCTCAGCCACCAGTTTTCCAGTGGGTGCCAGCTCGCTGCAGGCTTTGAAGAGGCTTGCACACACTTGAAGGATTTATGTATGCATGACTCCCTTCAGCAAGAGAAACACTCTGCAGCAGCAGAGGAAAAGAATAGGTCACTGCAAGCTGCTGAGGTTTTGAAATCCACTGATAAAACCAGAGCTTTTACTCAATTTGATCCTAACAGGAGAAACACAACCACATGGCAGAGAAAACCACACTCGGTGTGAGCAACTTCGGTTTTTTCTAACAAATAAAACTCACCCTCAGACTTTGTAACCAAACTACTCCCAACCACCCATCTGCTTTCCCCACTCATACTTCAGGTAGTATGCTGCTTTCTTGGTTGGCACTGCTGATAAAGAAAGGAGCATGGACTGGAGTTCTGTGCTCCTCAGGGAGGGAAAAGAGGAGAAAAGTCTGCAGCAGTTTGCTGGGTAAAGGTTTGTGGGCACGTCTGTGCCTCCAGTGGGAACCACAGGGACAGAGCCTGGAAGAGGCAAAGCATTTCCACTGAAAATCTGCAGCTCTATTTGTTTCTATTAAAAACAAACAAAAAAAAAACTAAACCCAAAACTTTGAGCATTTTAAATGTTCTAAAGGTGTTTCACTGCCAGTTTTGAATAGGACTACATTCCAGGCTTGCATGTGGTTTAATACATTTTATACAAAACCATGTTTACATCTCCTTGATTTAATAATTTATTATTTTTTGCTTCTATGATAACTACCCTGTCTATTTATTCCTTTTTTACTCTTGCCAAAGAACCCCAAACTTTATTCCTTTAATATGCACCTAACATGAAAGACTAGTACCTCCTTAAAGCTTCACAAATATGCAGGGGCATAAAAAGATGAGAATTACCCTCCCTCAGATGTTGCTGCTTTCATAAAGAGCACTTTAAATATTCTGCCTCTCTGGTTGTGTCAAAAAAACATGTAATCTGCATTTGAAATATGAAGCCTATTTCATAACAGAATTACAAATTCTAAAGTATCAGGTGTTTTAAATAAAGCCTTTTGTACTAAAATTCTCACATTTATGTATGCTTTTCCAGCTTTTAAGTGGGGACCTACCTGGTTAGAGCAGACATGTTTTAATGGAAGAAAAACCCCCAAAATACCCCCATACCCCTACAAACTAAAAATTACAAAAGTAACTTGACTATCCAGGCAGAGCAGGGTGCACACAGGTGTTCAAACCCCTGCTCTGCTGCAATGTGTCATTATTTTTGATGACAATTAATGGTCTTAATTCAGCTGAAGAATTTCCCTTCATGAACCAAAACCCAAACAGCACCACTGGACAGTGCCTGCCACTAAACAACTAAATTAATTTCTTTGAACACTTGGTTTTCTCTTACACACCCCCAATCACAGGGTTTCACATTGAAATAACACCATTGTCACCCTAAGACTCAAATTCTGCAGAAATTCCAACATCTGCCCAACTCTACTGGCCTCACACAAAAAAGGACCAGGTTTCTTTCCCTCACACAAAACATTATTCAGTGCTCATCATGAAGCACAAAAATCTTTTGGTTTTTCTTAAATATCTACTCAACATCATTTAAATACCCATTAAATATCATTTGAATGTGGGAGGATTAAAAGGAGCCCTCTAAGAAACACTCTGCAAATCCCAGTCCTACAAGAGAGATTTGCAACTGTGTCAACCATTAAACATGTATTTCTTTAAAATGGTTAAAAAAAATTAATAGCCACCTAAACTGAATCTCATTTTGTTTCAAAACCAGAAAAAAAAAAATCACAGTAAAAAATTACCCACAGCACTCAGAAAGCAAACCTGTATTTTTACCTTTCAGGTAACAATATGCCTAATGCTTCAATTTTATTATACACAATTAGACTTTTAAATTCAACTTTCCCTTCTTATTTCTGACTCTTGTTTAAATAGGAAGGCATGGCTCCCCCCTTCCCAATCCAGTTGTGGTTTTTATCTCCCTGAAAAGCTCTCTAGAGCATGCTCAGTCTGGGTACAGAAGACAAGTATGGCACTGAGGCTTGGAGGTTCCTGTACCCCACCAGAAATTATTCTGTACCATCAGGCACAACAAAGAGAAAAAAAATTCCACATTCAGTTTGAGACACAGGAATATTTGTTCTAGTATTTCCATATAAGGTTTTCTTTAAGTCAATAAGGAGAGGCTGCTGCCAAATTCTAACCACAACATGAATTACAAGTTTGCATTTTAAATACTGGCAACGAACAAGTGAAGGATTAAAAAGTGGAGCTGAGGCTTCCAGTGAGAAATGGAGTGCAAGCACCCAGAAGACTGTAAGGGTGGTTACTCTGGTTTGGTAGTAGGAAGGTAACATTATTAATTCTTATAAATTCTCCAATCAGTGTATAAAACCAGCAGATGCTTTATCTGTATGAATGCACTAATCAGAAATGCTATCAGTACCCTAAGCCAATTTAGACTCTTTGTATTTCTGAGGTCTCCTAATTTCAGCCCTACTTAAACAACAGGAAAAACACCAGCACCTCCAGCACATGCTGAACTCTGAGGGGTTACAGAATTGCTTCTTGAAGATGACTGAATCACCACCAACAACTAAATGGTATTTGCTTTCCTGCTCTGAAAACGAAATACTGTGACCAGGACAGAAGCCTGACCTGGAAAACAACATCCTTCAGCACGAGAGAAGAGCCACCCTAGTGCCCAAAACCTCCTGGTTTAAGGTATATCTAACCCAGCATAAAGCTGTGCTGATTCCCCATTCTCCTCCACTACCTATGGCATCATTTAAACTGCAAAAACAAAACCCAATTTTCAAAGCAACAAATTCTGGACCTGTCCAAAACACAGGTCTTTGGTGGAATACTTAAAGTCACAAAGTCAATACCTACTCCAAGCCTTGTTTGAGTGATTTTCTCAAAAAAAAAAAAATCAAATAAAAAAAAGCAATCTTTGTTGTTACTCCCCTGAGAGCTAAATTAGGATGAATAATCACAGGAGAGGCAATGAGGACTCCCAGGCAGAGGATGTAAAAGGAGTTCAAGTGTTAAGAGGCTTAACAGCTCCTGCAGCATTCAGTGACAGATCCAAGCTGCAAGAGATTCCTTCTGAATTTACTTACCTTAAATGAACTGTGCACTAAAGTTTCATCTAAATCAATGACCACACACTTCTTCCCATAGTCTGATGCTGTCAGTTCTGGCAGGAGGTATTTAGCTGGTGGCTATAAACAAAAAGAAAAGAGGAAGACAACAAAAAAGTAAAACCTCTATGGAAGGGGCACCCTTCTGCCAACATTACTATTCTGGTAATTACTGGGAACTGGAATACATGATTTGAAATCAAATGCTTTTCTGGGCTCATCCCAAGTTCATGTATGGGTATTAATGGCTCATGCAATTGCAATACCCATACAGACTTTTCTTTTTTAAATTAGAGACTGGTTTAGAATGACCTCCAAAGCACTGGAAATTAAAATGGTAAAACATCACCACTATCTAAAAAAAAAAAATAAACCCAGGATATTTGATACAACATCTTTTTCCAGGGGCTCTTTTCCCAATGCCTGGTTTTGGTTGCTGCTGTTCTCCTATTTCCAGTCCATGCCATTTGCAGCCATACCAGGCTGATGGACATTTACACAAATCATTATTTCTGTCTGCCACGAAAAATGCTGAAACTGAGGAATCCATCCTGATGGAAGACAGCACTTCTAATTTTATCTTCCAGGACATGTCTTCACTCTTGTTTTTACCACTTATGAGCGTGGTGATCAACTTCCATGTGAATTATGCTCCCAGTCAAGGCATTAAAGCTGCAGTGAAGAACCCACACTGGGCTCTTCCACAGCACACTGCCCTTACTAAAAATGGCACCAATCCCTTGAATTGACAACTTTTCTCAGTCTCATATTCTTTGGATCATTTCTCACTTCAACACCCCAGTTTGCAATAAAAACATGTTGCTTTAGATTTGGTACTGGATATTTTCTGCAATCACAGAAATGAGAGAGAATGCTTCCATTTGGAACTGAAACACTGCTGCCACTCAGGGGTTTTTTGATGAAAGAAAAGGATTAGCTTTATAGACAAGCATCAGTAGGGAGAAGCTTAAGACAGAGAAGAAATTAAATTAATTCAGGCTTGGATACACAACTCTAACTCCATTCTTTTCCTGTTTTTATCTGTTCACTGTTGCTCTGGTAAGGATTCATCATTTATCATGGGTTTGTTCTTTCCAGTGGCCCTTTGCAGAGGTGCTGGCAGAGATCTGAGGCCACCCCTGTGCAGGCAGGGGTGACACAGGTGAAGCAGGGACACCCTCCAGCAGCCAGGACAGATTATCAACCACTGGCTGAATTCAAGTGCCACCTTGATAGATCCTGGCCAATGATGCCTAATAAACTCTTTAAATTAAGCACCTAACAAATCACATTCTGGACTTAAATTAAGTGTTTTTAGCTAAAGCAGGAGTTCTTGGGGGAATTTTAGGAGCTTTCACTGAAATTGATTAAGTTCCTTATAATTAACATCAACAACAGTTCCCTCAGCCACCAAACTGGAAGCTGCCCTGCCTACAAAAACCATTTCTCTCAGGGAATTTCCTCTCAGCACACAGATCTGACAACCACCTTCAAATTAAAACATGTTAATGTTTAATTAATTAATGTCTGCAAAGGCTCTACCCATCACAGCCACCCAATCAGGCTGAAATTTATATAATACCTTGTCCAGGTCTATGACAGCCCCTCAGCTGCTTCAGTTCCACCTCTGCTTGGTGGCAGCCAGGACCAGACCTACAGAATTTGGGTTTCTCCCTCCTATTCAAAGCCTAAAAGGTATTTAGCACCCCACCTCAGTTTTTCATATTAAGAAGGATCCAAACTTGCAACCTAAATAAAGTAAAAGCTTATTTATTGAAATAAAAATCCAACCCATTTAAAAAGTCATCTTCAGAACCTGTGTTCCAATACTTCTTGTCTTTGAAAATGGAAAAAAGGAATGTCCCAAGAAAACTTAAACATATTTCTTTAAAAAAAAAAATAGTTCAGTTTATTGTTGTACTCAAAACTCTTCTCTCCTTTGAATTTTTGACTACATTAATCTGCACAAGCAGTTCAAAGCCAGAAATTCCTTCTGCTATGTGAATTCATTATCAAACTGAAAATATCTGTATCTATGGAAAATATATGGAAATATACATTCTTCCATATAAAATGCATCTATGAAAAAATACGAGCACTGTCTTACCACAGATATCTTTATTTTTTTAGCTGGAAACTTGCATTTGCCATCAAGAAAAGGATGGACATACACCAAGGACAACAAAATGCAAGAACTTTCCTCTCTGAGAGCCCAAACTCCCTGAATGCACAGCAAGGCAACCTGCAATTGTTTTTTTCACCTACCTGCACCTCTGCTTTCTCAGCAGCACTGGCTGGGAGAGGCACAATTTACCTGTGGTACCTACACAGAGATTCTGGTTCCTGCCAGAGCTCCTCTCCCTCTTCAGCACTGCTTTAGGAGATCATGTGCAGTTACTGACCTAAGTCCATCTAACAAGGGCACAACCAACTCTCCCACAAGCTCTGGCATCTCGAGTTCAATCTGATCTTGATTCCTTAAGTTCACACGTTTGAAGATCAGAATAAATAAATTTTCCATTTCACAAGCTGCAATTCTGCTGCTCTCAACTGTGAAAACATTCACCCTCTGATAATAGGGACAAGGAAATTATTCTGAAGCTGCAGCCACTACAAGTTGTGAGGCTGCTAAATAGCTGGTGTAGGACTTGGGAGCAAGGGTGGCATTTTTGAGGCTTTTAGGAACTTGAAAGGATTTGTATGCAGAATATCAGCCCTTTTGGTTTGCTGTTCAAGCTTTCTGATCTAAAGCAATTTCCACCTGCCAAGAGTAGCAAAGCTTTTAGTCAGAAACAAGCATTACTCAACACTGTGTTTTAATTTTCTCACTAATGGAGACATACCCAAGAAGAGTTCTAAACACCAGATTTCCATCACAGTTAACAGTGAATAGCTCTGAAAGTTTGACAAAGCCTTTTGTTTTTTTACACACATCAGTTTAAAGACATCTGAGATGATTAAGAATATTTAACTGTGGCTACCAGCAGCTCATATTTACTATGCAACACTCCCCAAAAGGCTACAGACTCCCACAGAAAAATTACACGTGGTTTGGTCTTCAATTCCAACAAGACACAAATTGTACACAAGTTAAACTAGTCACTGTTTGGGATTTATGCATTCCAGCCAGGTCTCGTGGCTGATCAGCTCAACAGACCTTGTAGTGAAACGACTGCTGCACTGCTTCAGTCCCGTGGAAATAGTATATTCCCTAAGAAAAAAAAACAAAACAAAAGGGGATGGTGGCGGCAGGAGAACAGGACTTTTGGTTGAAGCATAAACAGCTGGTCAACACAAATCTTGCAGAAATTCACTGTATAGAACAATCATCAGCTTTCCTCCCTGCAGGCCCGTATTTCCCACAGAGACAGGAATCAGAATTAATAAGTTCTTTTTTTTTTTCCTCTCTGTGCTGGCAGTGTTGTCAAGCCTAGGTGCAGCACATGAATTTACTGTTTGTGTCCTCCTCAGCTCACACTTTGGGCTGCACTCTGCAGGGCTAACAGCTTCCCCAGCAGTTCTGTGCAGAAATACTCTCACAGACGAGAAATTATTCCTACTTAAAGCACAGCTGCCAGAAGATGCCAGCTCCTCTTGTGGAACAGGCAGCTCCCAAAATTTCTTTTAGAAAAACTTATAATAAGGATTTATCTAATGGAGGTGAGGACAAGTCGAAAAAAATCCCAACATCCCTGTGCTAAGATTTAACTCCTGCAGGGATTCTGAGGGATAATTTTGGTACCACTTGTTAAGAGTGGAATTTTAAGCTGAATAAAAGTGGACACTCCAACTAATTTAAGAGTTGTCTAAGAGAAGTCTGACAACATCTCATTTAAGATGTTGCACAAGGGTGGCTTTGTATTTCCATCTACCTCTTCATCCAAAAGAATATAAAATAATGAAGCTGCTATGGGTCTACTTAGATTTGGGGGCTGGAAGGAGATAATATTTTAAAGTTCCTTCTGACCCAATCCATTGGATGATTTTATGACCATACTCCTTTCCAAACAAAGCTGAATAAAATCCAGGAAAACATGGGCATCCTGAGCTACATCTATATTTTTTATCAGGTCTATCAAAATGTGTCAGCTGGGGATGTCTTGGGTTTGCCTTTTTTTAAATTTTGTGTATTTCAGCCCAAAATTAAATTCATTTTGCAGTATTAGGAAAATAATCACTTATGCTGCTGTTTAACCTATGCCTTATCTGGAAACAGTTTCAAAATATGAGCTATAAACATGGTAAAGTTCATATTTTTAAAAAAACCCAAAGTAATGCTGTTTCTATTTTCTGAGGCACCTAACTTGAAGTTGGAATATTTCTTATTTAACAGTTATCTTTACCAATAACCAAGCAAAAATTCATATTAAGTCAAACTTTTCAATTTAGTGCAATTAATACAGAACAAATCTGATTGAGCAGAAGATCCATTTCACTGAACTGCACACAAAAATGCAAATAAAAGCAATGCACAACGCACATAAAGCAATGGAAGCTTTCAAACAGGTGACCTCAGCACACTGCCAGCTTTAATACACAACCAAAAGCACAATAAAGCTCCAGAAATCCTCATATTTTGACTGGAGGCTTCAATTTGAAAGTGAGGAGTGGGCAGAGCTCTTTGTAGAGCCACTCAGGGAATCTGTGAACACTTGAACTGATGACATTTGCAATGAGCCCCGTAAAAATTAAATGCCCACTTAATTGTGACCAAGCCCTGTGTCTGCTCAGAAGATTTTTTCACCCGGTTTGTACAAGTCACTGCAGCTCACACAGCCCCAGTTCTCATCCCTAGGTAGCAGAGAATCAAGAATTTCTGCCTTAATGGGTCTGAAACACGAAATCAGAGTTGTCTTGGAGCAAACCTCTGGGCTCCAGCGCTCAGGACCAACACCCCTCCCAAGGCCAGCAGAGCAACACTTGAATTTCAGGTGTTTTTCCTAAGACACCCCTGCATTTTCCTTCCTAGCACTTCCTCCACGTGCAGCTCCCTTGTGTCTTTATTTAGAGGATGACACAGTGCTGCTGGCTGGTTCCTGGCTGGTTCCTTGGACACGTGGGGAGTAAATGTCACACCAGAGCCCAAGGGCCACGGTTGCCTGACAACACTCCTGTGTCCTGCTGCAAAAGGCAGCATCAGGTGGCACTGGAGAAGGGGAAGGAGTGTTTAAAGTCACCTGCTTGCTCAGAACTCTACATCATGACTGCAGGGATAAGTTAATTTCACTGCCTTGTTAGTGCTGGGAATAGATGTCTGCAAAATTACAGCTGAGCTTAAAAAAAAAAAGAGAAAAAAAAGATATCCCTACTTGAATCATTCATTTTCCTACAACTGCCCAAATCTAACAGAGCACTGCTTTAACATTGCAAAGACAGTGTTCTAACAAAGCATCTGATTTAATTTCTGTACCTGTCAAAGCTCTACTCATTTATCCTTCCAAAATTTTTTCTGTTCCAATTCTTATTCTGTTAGTACCTACAGTCACTCTTGGGAAAGGTTTTTATTCCAGGTCAGAGCATAGCCAGAACATGTTTCATGTTCAAATAATTCCTAGTGGAGCAACTACAGTCACCTAACAGAATTTGGCAGATATGTAAAAAAGAAAAGCAGTTTGGAAATCAGTATTTTCTGCTTTACATTTGAGGTTTTCTATTCCTAGACTTGCAGAAATACAAATCACATGCATGTCCATGCCTGTCTGCATCCACACCATGCATGAGGCAGATCAGAAATCACAGGTAAGCAATAAAGAGGCATTTCCAGCAGTTCTCAGATGCAAGAAAAGCTGCTGGAAGAGGGAAGATGTGCACAGTCACAGGGATCTCCTGGCACTGTTGCACTGCAGCACAGACAGGGGCTTCTTACAGGAGCTTTTGGAATGCTGGGCTACGTGAGAAGGAAGGGAAAGAAGAAAAAGAATGGCATCTTGGGGAATATCCAGGTCTTTAAAAGCTACCAAATATCTCAAACAGGAGGGCTGGGTCATCATCTCCTCACATCAGCACTGCTATTTTCTGGGAAACTCTGCAGTGATGAAGTATTGTAAACAGCAAAGGAGCTCAAAAAAAAAGTATTTTCAGCTTTACAAAGCCTAAGCCTTCATCCTTGTAAAAAAAAGAGCAGCTTTTTGACCAATAAAGGTTAAAACTAATTAAATTAAAAGCTTCAGTTTGAAGGACTTGGTGTTTTTTTCTCCCTTTTATTTAGCTTTGAAAAATAATTCAGATGCCAAACAGCATTCCAAGTTTAATCCAGGGAAGATAAACAGAAATATTAAGGCCCATAAAGCGGAAGCTGATACCAAGAGCATCTTCTCAAACAAGTGCAGTAATGAGCAAGAGTCAGTGTGCTCTGTTTGCTTAACGTGACTTATTTCAAATAAATTATGCAGTTTCCAACTCTTCTTTTCAACTGGAATATGGGGGAAAATGAGAGGAAAAGGTTTTTGTAATTGTGTCTCACACAGTGATGATGAGTCACCTTTTGCCTCTGTTAAAACAAATAATTTTCAGACTACTTCATGTGTTTTCAAAATGCTAAAAATTCAGATGAAACCCAGATAAAACCCAAACTCTTCTTTCAGTCCCTGTAGAAGACATGCAGTTCAATTCACCTCTGGGGATACAACATTACAGACAGAACATAAAATCCTTTTGTTAACATGCAACACAAAACAGACCTGTTAGACTGCAACATAAAATGAATCAAAGCAAAAGTCATGAAAATTATTAAAAGAAAAAGGGATAAAAATACATACACTTGGTATAGGCATGACCTGCATCTGGTCACCCTGGGGAAAAAGAAAAAAAAATCACTGTAAGGGTAATGGCTTTTAAAGGGTAGAACAAAGGTCTGGAGCAGTAAATGTAGCACTCAAACATTTTAAACCAAAAGTTCAAAGTATTCAAGAAACCAGGGTAAAAAAAAATAAAAACAGGATTTTGCATTTTAGTTGCTGAAATGATCTGTTAGTATACTGGCATTTATGATTTTTAGGAGACTGGACTGATAAAACCCATGCTATGATTAATAAGAGATGACCATAAGAAAGTACCTGTATTTACTGGAACTTTTTCAGCTTTAAGATCTACTCATGGGTGTATTTGTCAATTTTCACTGCAGCAGCAAGAGGCTGAGCCAGAGCCTGGCAGCAGGGCAGAACCCCACTCCCTGAACCCAACTGACTTGAAAAAACAGCATTTTCACTCAGGCAACAGCAGAATGCCTGAGAAGGACACGATGATGTTAAAATAATCCAAGGAATCCCACGTCATGCAGCAGCACCAGGGCTGCTCTCATGCTCTCACTTTTGCACAACACCTGGGGGAAGGCAGGAAATTTGTGGCCAACCTGATCTTTCCTTCTCATCCTTGGACATCCAGAAACAAGGATACCTCCAAAGCCTGGCTCAAATGTGCAACCCTCACTCAACTCAAACTCTCACCCAAAGACATTTTTGAAGCTAGAACTCTTATTTTCTCATGTCTCCAGTCCTTCAAAATCAAATTTATTTCCTGGTGGGCACAGCACATCCAAAAAAAGGAAGCTGATACTTCTAGCATAGATGTTGCTTGGGTAGATGATTTTATTCTTTAATATTTGGACAACACAGGCTCTGATCTCCAGCAGAGAAACTACTGAAAGGGCTGTTTTCAACACTGGAACAGCCTCTTCCAGCTGAAGAAGCCTCCTGCTTATTTGTTTTCAAATCTACCAGTGTTGACACATCACTGACAAGCACAAATAACTCCAAATTATTTTTAAAGTGCTCTTTAGTGCTGCTCAGCAGAAATTTTTACTGAAGTTTGCCCAAAATCCTGAGAAGCTGAAGGAACAACTAGAGAGCAGCAACTATCATGAACTATCAAAAACTTGTAAGGGTACTTTTTACTAGTGTAAAGTGAAAAGTACCTGATTTCTAGAAAAACACACACACAAAAGTTGGTAAGAATACAAGTTTTCCTCAGGGTAATAGCAATAAGAATAGATTAAAAAATGTAATTCAGTAATTAATGTCCTGTTAGTGGAACTGACTTTCATGGGAACCCAAAACCAAAGTTGCTGAAGGACTTGAATTACTGTTTGCCTAATTTTTCTCACAGGATTTCTTATATTAAATCTTAAAAAAAGGGGAAACAAACAAATTTTTTAAGAGGAACCCTGGAAACACCTATGCAAAAATCAAAACAGCAATGAGAATAGGAAAAACAAGCAGAAAGAAGTGCAAGAGTCTGCTGGGAAAGCAAAAAGTGTTCATGAACAGGCAAATGCTTCTTAAAAACAAGCCTGGCTCTGGGAAACTTCTTACAAATGTCCTGCCTCATTTCCTAATGCCTTGGAACAGGAAGGGAAACGGGTCACAACAGCAGTGTTTGAAAGAGATGAAGGATGACCGCATTTGTTGAAGCCTTTCCACGAGCTCCTGATGTTGGTAACAGAACAAAGCTGTTCCTAGAATGCCAAAATTTCCCTATTGTATCCCTAAGACAGCCCAGGAACTGATTTGTCCCCAGCCATTGAAATCAGTTTTTTTTTTTCATGGGTTTTATTTTTTCCATGCTGTATACAGATGGAATGATAAATCCTATCTTTTCCTTTAGCTGTGTAATTTTTAGTTTGGAACAAGAATTTGGAACAAGAATTTTACAAGAATTTCCAGCACTGTGTTCCTCACTAGCACTGCCTATGGTCTTGTGTGGCCTCAATGAGCACCAAGTGACAGGCCACACTATTTTGCTTTATTCCAGAACAGTCTGTATTCAAAGACAAGGAGCTATTTCACTTTAGAGAAGAAGCTGACCAAAATAACAGATTTATCCTATTAGTTTCTTTAGCACAAAGCTTGCTCTAGACCATGACAGGTTCTTTAAAAACAGGAATACAATTATTATTTGACACTTATGTGATTTGACACTTAAATGATTTGACAAACTCTCAAGCTGTCTCTTAATAAAGAAGACTTTTTGGGAGGTGAAGGAGGTCAGAATGAGTGGGCAAAGAGAGGAACCAAACACAGGCATGGGAGGAGATCCTGTTTTCCAAACACATCTTCCACAGCACCTCTTGATGGTGACCAACAGAACCAAACACGTGGAATTTTCCTGCTCCAATCAGCAAAGGTCAAGCAGGAGAAAAAATGCAAGATTTACATCAATCTCAACTGTCTGCCTCCACGCTGGAGAGCGATTTCCACCTCTGCTGAGCAAGCCTGTCACTAATGATGTCCTCACCACAGAGCCCACGCTCCTGCTGCTCCTCGAGGTCTCCAGCATGAAGCAGATGCTACTGTGACCTCAGGAACGTGCTCCCTACAAGCTGTTTTCCTCATTTGGCTGGGCCATGTCCATGAGGGACAGAGAGAAGATCCTTTTCCCTGTTCTGTGGTATAAACAGAGATTCCCTGAAGCAGAGAAGAGTGTTGGAGACACGAGCACAGGGCATCTACACAGCTTCCCAGCATCACATGGGAGGTGATGGCACCATGCAGTGGGGAGAAGGAACCACAGCTTTTGGGGAGAGATGGAAATTCAGTGACAGGAAAAGCAGAGGGAGCAGCTGCTGCCCCCAGAAAAATCCTCCTCCTAATTCTGTCTTCTTCCCTGCTGCGTGTGGATCAAGAGCTTCTCCTCTAACCCAGCAAGTATAAAAATCCCTTTCCTCATTCATGCTCCATCTCATTAACTGGAGCCATCTGCCTGATCTGGATCTCGCTGTGAAACAAAAGCAAGGATGACTCCAGTGGAAGTGGGTTGGGAGTGAAATGGCAAAGTGCCCATAGACTTGTCAGGGCTCCTTCACCCACCATGACTGAAAGAAAAGGGAAAAAAAGAGTTTGTATCTTGCTTTTCTCACCTTTCTCTATCTGGATGCCCTCTTCAAGCATGAATGAATGAAATCTGCATCCACAAACACTTTGAAAGTCAGGTAACAAACTTACCCAGAAGAAAAAATTTACATCCAGAAAATACAACAATTGAGTCAAGTTGCTAACTGAAGAATGTAAATTGAGGTTTGTATTTATCCTGAAGAAAACAAAACACAGTTCTCTCTCCCAGCACTCTAAACAAAAAAAAAAAAAAGTTGCTGGATAGTGTTGGGGAGCTGCCTGCTGCTGAGGAGGCAGGAAAAAATTATAAAGGAGTTCATGAGGCTGAATATTTTGTGCTCTCAGTGACACATCTGGCTCAGCACCCGAGCTGCAGGCAGGCTGATATACCCATTGCCACAGATATCACATCTTACAGTCCATATTCTGCTGGGCTGGATAGCTGCTGCATTGAAGGAAAACAAATATGCCACAGTTTCAGTAAATACAAGTTATTATTGAAAAAAATGTTGTATTGAAACTGTAGAGACAGAATGGACCATTCATTACCAGTATTAGAGTCACACTTGGACAAGCAGCTGCTCTGTGAGTAGAAGGTTTAAAAGAGAACTCAATACTTTCAAGAAGTTTTTGGGCTTTTTTTCCCCCCCCACTTACAGAACAGAATTCAGCACTGAAAGTAACTGTTTCATCAAAACCAACTCAATTTGGTGTTTCTTCCAATCCCATAAAGAAGTGACAGAACACTTGATGTGTCAAGCACCATCAAGTCACATCATGAAGCACTGATTAATGTGAAGCACTGATTTGATTATTTTCTACTAGAGCCAAATAATACTAACAATAGGAATTGTCTCACACATCAGATTTACTCTGAACAAAATTTCAGTGCTGTGTTTTCAGCTACTTCATAAAATACCCTCCCCCGCTCTCCCTCCTTTTGAACAGGTCAGCATTTACAAAATCAAGATTCCTAATGAGAAGGAAGTTGGCTTATCACATCAGCTTCAGAATGTGCCAAAAGCAACACAGAAAACTGAATTCCAGTGAAACCAGCAGAAGCTTCTTCCCCCATTCCTTTCCTTCCTCTGCAGTCTGTATCACCAGTTTTCATGTACCAGCTCCACTGAGCAGCAAAGACACAAGGGAAGTACCTCCAGGCCATTTTACACTCATTTCTAGTGGTGACTGCTTGACATTACTGTGCAATTTTCCTTGTCCATTTTTTAAGGAAAGGGTCACAACACATGAACTGACTGGGCCCGGCCAGAAGTGAACCATGATGTGATAAATAATTAGTAAAAGACAGAAGAGAGAGTGGATTTAACCAAGTGACCATCTGAGCAGCAGCTTAACAGAATTCAAACAATTCCTACCTGGCAGTGAAACTAATGCAAAAAAAGAGCTTTAATGAAACAGCAGAGGAATTTAAGCAGTGGGTTGTCAGGTTTCATCTTCTTTCCTGAGAGGCAGTTTTGTCATTCCTGGACGTTTCATTTCACCAATTTAGAATCCAAGGCCCACTGCTGCTTCCCCCACCTTACTTATTTCTGAATCTAGACAAGATGCTCAGTGTAACTCCACCAAATTCAAGCAGCCTGCACAGCTCTGAAACAGCTCTGCTGGTAAAAATCACCAGTCCAACAGTGTAACAATATTCAAACATATTCAAAAGTCTTCAATGCTCTTTTTATTTCCTTAGAAGATTTTCCTACTTACACTGGGTTAGCATTCAAAACAAAACCAGTATAAACAATTATAGAGCTTAATCTTTAACACTGCATTTAAAATAGCAATGTCACAGACTTACTTGACCTCAAGAACCACCTGAAACCTGCGAACCACCTTTAGCTTTATTGATTTCTTCTAAAAAGATATTAATATCTGGGTGTCTTTCATTCAGTTGAAGAAAACATTCTTTAATTAAACTATCTTCAATATATTGATTTTTTAAAATCTTGTATGTTTTGATCTGGTCATTTTAGGAATGCTGTGATTTGTGTCTCTTGTATCAAATATTGCACAACTCCAGAACTGCTCCCTGAGGCAGCACAAGATGTGTGGGCACCCATGCAATCTCTCAAGGCATAAGATATATTTAGAAAATAATTGTTTTGCCAAATGCAGTCTGGACACTACTGACTCCAGACCATTTTAACTCACATTTTTCTACAGAAAAAACAAACTTGGTTTTAGTTTCCACTGAAGTCCCATTTTCTCTCAGCTGCAGTTTTGCCAGCAGCCTCACTTCTTCCTCCTTTCCCAGCATAGTGGAAAGGAAATTTTAGTAGCTTCCCTTCCCTTTTTTTCCTCAGATGAATGTGTGCATACATGCTACACACTCCTCAGCTTTCCCTTCAGCACATCCAGGCTAGATCTCCCTCCTTTCACTTGAAATGTACCTTGGCTAGCAGAAGAAGCCTAAAAATACATGTACAATCCCTCCTCTTGGCAGGATTTTCAGTGCATTTTACCTCTGTGAGAGCAGTTTCAGCAGGAACTGTTACAGTTCAGACTTTACGTCCCCATGCACCCAAAATCTCCATCACTTTCATCTGCTTTCCTTCCCTCTCTCCCACCAAACAGGTCCTTGCTCTTTCTCCTGAGCTTTTCAGAATTCAAACACAACCAGCAAAATCCAAAACAGAATAAAATGGACTGGACGAGGGAAGTAAGGAATCAGCTGCACCAGACATGAAAAATTGTGTGAAAAGCAGAAGGATAAAAAACCCATAGAGACATCTCCATTTCTGCCATTATCCTCCACCATGGGTTCACCTGTATTTGCAATCTCAGTATGGAAAACTTGACATTCCTATATTTGCCACATTGAACTTCTGAAATTCTGGAATTCTTCAGTTCATAACAAATACTCTCAGTGTTAGCAGATTTATAAAGAACATACAAATTTGTGTTGCACTGTTTGCATTCTATCTGTACTTGCATCTACAATCTCCATCCATTCATTTGACTCATTAAACAAAACTTTATAACCTGGAAAAATGGCCAAAAGTTGCTATCCTTGGACTCAGCACATATTGAATGTAAGTGGACTGCTTAGGAAAAAAGGTCTAAATAATAATGATTCTTTTGATTTGTTTTTACATCACTGAAAACCCTTTAAAATGATGTTCAGAAGGTTCCACTATGTTCCAGTGGGACACATTTTAATGTTCCTGTAATCAGGAAAGGGAACCAAAGCTGGGGACAGCTCAGCAGCTGAAATTTTATGAGAAGTCTCCATTTTTTTTAGCGTCTTAGTCAGTTTTTAAATGTTGGTTGCTTACAAAATGTGGCGTGCCAACACCCATAACAGAAATATTAGTTTGACATTACAGATGAACAGACAGTATTAGCAATCCACCATCAAACCAGTAATTTTTTTTCCTGTGCCTCACAGCTGTTCCCCACGAGGGAAAATTTGTTAGGAAAAACCTTTGGAAGCAGAGTTAATCCTCGCTTACAAAACACCCACATGACAGCAAAATAAGAGAAAATCCTGACCTTCTGAAGTCCTCCATTCTCCTCCACCAAAGGAGGCAGAGCACTGGTGCTGTTGGTAGATGGTGGCTCGACATTGTAGTCACGAAAGCAGCAGAATAAGGTGCTAAAGATACTTCGACTCCTCTGCTTCTTCAAGCTGATATTACATTGGGACACTGGGGAAAAAAAAACACACAGCAGAAAAATAAATTCATGTGGTACAGACCTGGTTTTCCACATTACAACTGAACTGAAGATGTAGGGTTTCTATACCCAGAAATCTTTATCACGTCTTAAGATTACTGAGATTTTCCAGCATATTGAGACTGCTTTTCTTCTTTTTTAACACATTTTTTCCCTTGCCAGACTCATACAGTGACATCCTGGAACTCTGCATAATCACACTGAGACAACACAGGAGTTTTCCCAGTAACATCCAAGGTGGATGCTGTAATTACACAAAATTACACTGCTAAAATTCATCTCTGGACCCAGGAAGCAAAGAGATCTAAAAAGCAGAGATGCACTAAATGCCTGCTGTAGTGTTTCCACACAACTACACAATCAAGTGTGGAACATTCAGAAGTCCTGCAAGGGTCAGGAAAATCTCTGAGATGTTTCTGAGTTTCCTCTGCTCCTGTTTGACAGCGTTGCTGGAGGACAGAAGACACAACACAGAGGCTGCAGGTACTAAAGAAACAGCAGCCTTGACTTTCAACTTGCTTATTGGTCTACCAGGATAAAAATAACTCTAAAGTGGTAAAAAAATTACATACAGCTGAATGAAAGCAAGTGTAGCATTTTCAAAGAATAAAAACTGTTGTTAAAAGCAGTAATTTAGAGAAAATAAATGCACATAAGAGATCTAGGGATATTCCTGAGAAAAAAAAAAACTCCTAAATATACATTAAAATAAAAAAGAATAAAATAAAAGTTGCAGAAAAGTTTTAGAATGTTTTAAGTAATATTTGATTTGTTCACCAAATATTTTAATGACCTGTTATCATACTTGTAGATAATGTTTATTTAGAAGTATTTCTTTCCTGCTTTAGATAGGAAATCACACCCTCCCCCATCCCAAAGTCAGAGGGTAAGTGAAATTCTTAGCAAGCCTCATCATTTCCATATTTGCCAAAATACTTTCCCACTTTAAGGCAGTGAGCACTGCCCAGGTTCAGTTATTAACTGCTATCAAGAGCAAAGTGTACCAATACCAAAAATTAAATGGGTTTTAGAGACTTTCACCAATTTAAAAAGTGCTCCCTTAACAGGATGAAGTCAGGACTGTGCAGAGATTTGTGTGCTTAAGGAATTATTTCATTACTTTAAAAAAATCTGTAAACTGAAACCAATCCAGCATCACTTCACAATATTCCAGTTAAACAGAAAACACATGAAGAACTCTGGCCACCAGTGCTACAAGTTATAGTAAAAGACTAATTCTCAAAACGTCATACTCTGTTTGCAACAACACACTTTAAGAAATCCCCAAAGGATACCTGGGCAGTTGGGAAGGACATTTTCAAAGCACTCAGAAAAATGGTATTGCAAGCACAAGCAAGTTGGTTGCAATATAATCCTGGCAAGGAGAACTGCTTTCCGACATTAAAAATTGAAATATGCTGAAATTAGAACGGGAAGAACAATGCTGTGTGTCCTGCTGCCTACAGCTACTGCCACAGAAACCTTGCTAATGATTTCTGGTTTGTTTTCAGCCTCTACTTAAAAATATGAGGGCAAATGATCTCATTTGAATGGAGGTATCAATTACAGCAGGGTGCTTAAATTCCTAACTCCCAGCCTCAGCTGCACAACAGATCAATGGGAACACCAAAACCACTCCACAACTTATACTGTCTTTCTTACTACAGAAAGAGACAATAAATTGCCTAAATAAACATTCAAAAATCTCCAGACAAAAAATGCTGATTGGTCCAAACCTTCTAAGAATACTTGGATAGAACCATACATTTGAAATCTGGCCACTCCCTTTCACTTACTGACACATTTTACTAGGGAAAAAAATCCTCATGTTGGTTTTTAGTCTTGACAATTCTGCCATTCATAACACAGTGCTGTTTCAAATAGGTCTTTCCACTAATTTAGATGTTAACACAGTTTTCTTTAATAAGCTATTATAGAGGCTTTACCGTGACTTAAAAAATGATAACTTTAGATGCAGTAAAGGAACAGAAGTTTTCAGGTGGCTTTATGTGCTGTGCCACGTTAAAACACAAGTACTGCACACACAGAAAATGTTTGCACCCATATCTCATTTTTAGCAGCTCTGACAGTGTTGTGCACCATGGAAAATAGTTCCTCCTTCCTTAGTTACCCTGAGCCACCTGCAATCCATGTGCTGTTTACTGGATTTGCTTTCCTTGAAGCAGTGACAGCACAAATATAACATCTATAAAGGTGCAAAGAAACATTGATGTTGAATTACCAACACAAATTTAGGCATTCTGGATGGCAGCAAATTTTAAAGAGAAAAAAATGCTGAGGACACAACCTGGCATTCCTTAAAAAGTTCATAGGTGAGAGCAGGTACTAACAATAATGGAAAGGTAAACTGAGTTATCCAAACTGGAAGTCTAAGCAGCATCCAGCATACAGAATTTAAAAAAAAAAATTAAAAAAATTTTCTTTTCTCCCCCCTCCACCTGTTAGAAGTTACAACCTCAATTTCTGGAGCTGATTTCCTGCACCCTCCCCAGACACACTGAGCCACCATGACCCCACCAACACTGAATGCTGAGGACACTTCAGTGACGTTCTCCACCTCAAACCCTGCACATGGAACACGTCAACACTGTGTCCCAAAAAAGCCCAGGCAGAGCAACCCCACAACATGAAAATATGTTATCTGTGAAAGCAGAGAAGACTGAGAGCAGCAGGTGTCTGCAGGAGGGTTGAAGAAAGGATCAGGGTGAGGCTGGAGAGCTGCTCTCCCCTCCCACCACCCCAGGTTCACTCCAAGTACAGTTTCAGGACCTCCTCACCTGAACACACCAAATGTGTGTGTGTGCAATAATCTTAATAATTACAAATGTGTGATTATAAATTACACACAGATGTGGGTGTGTAATAATCTGTGGGTGTAAATTGTTATTTCATGGCTTTGCCCCATCATTTTTCAAACCTACAACAACTTTTAGAGCCCAAAGTATCATATGGCAGGAAAGTCCACAGCTCAGCCAAGAGTTCAGCTGCTTCAGAACTCTGAGCATCCTTGTTTCTTACCTTTCTGCAGTCCCTAATTTGTATTTTTGAAGCAGGAAGAGGGGGACTGGAACCACACACAATAGCCAGGATGAAAGGAACAAATTCCACCACAGAATTTATACACCCACGCTATGCTTTGTTCTCTTGCTTTTCTAATAATTCCTAATATCTTACTTGAGGTTTACAACAAGTGAGCATTGGGCTAATGTGATTTTTCAGATCTGATTATAACACCAAGATCTCTTCATTAGAAGGGATTTCAGGCATCACTGCAAATATAAATCAAGAATTCTTATATCTTTCCATGCAGAAAATGTCACATGTATCTACATTTAATTCCATCTGCTATTTTAAAGGCCAATCATTCAAAGCCATGCTGCCTTCCTACAACTTTTCACAGTTAAATCTATATACAGATGCACATATAAACACACACATCTATTTACATGCACCAACAAATACACAATTTTTTCCCTCACTAACTTTGATCACTTTATTTCCTTTTCCATATGTTTTAAGGACATACTGAAGAGTGCACAGATCCAGCACTGTGTCACCAGGGATCTCCTGGGGGTCTGCAAGAACCTTCAGTGAAGCACCTGGTCAAATTATCTGAATTTGTAAAACATTATTTGCAGCCAGAGTCAGAAAGAGGAGCACAGTTCTTCCTTCTAGAAGGGAAGTGTCTCTGGTGCAGACTGCCCCCAGTTTAGGGTCTCACCTGTAACTTCCAGAAGCCATTTCTAAGGACAAGCCTCACTGCTCAGGACCCCTGTGCCACCCATGTTTCAGGGCATGTTAATCCCTGAATTGTCTGGAATCCAAAGACAGTCCCAGAACTGTGCTTATGGAAGTTTTCTGGCAAGTCTTAACAAACCCACAGCACTCCTAAGGCTGGGGAGGGGCTCAAGGAAAGATAAAGGCAATTTTTAAAATAAATTACTGCAATCACCTAAGTTTAAATGGGAGGTATGGAGCCATACTGGGTGGTTTACAAGAGAAGAGGGAGGAAAAGGCCATAACAAATCCAAGTATTAACACACAGAGGTATAACAACTCAAATGTTATAACAGAAATTAACAGAGGAGGTGCTAATAGAAGTTATCTACAGCATCTTCTCCAAGCTCCTTTCACACAAAGGAAAGAGGAGGCAGAAGGGCTGTGCTGCTCTCCCACCAGGAGACTTCCAGCAGCAGCACAAGTCACACAGCCAAGAAAAAGGTTTTCCTCTCATGCACTGCACGCTAAGAAAGTTTAGTTGAGGGCTTCCCCCATCAGATTTTGCTGTAGTGGTGTGAAATGACAAAAGCAGATTCTTGTGCAGCCAGGGTACCACAATCCCCTCGCTGCTGCAGGAAACACCTCGGGATGACTGGAAGCTCCATCCCACCCCTCTGCAGCCAGGAGTGAGCTAATTACTGCTCAATTCTTCCTAATTAAATGAGTGCAATATCCAGTTCTTCCAAATAATATAAACTGGGTAATGAGGAGACTTCCCTGCTTACAGATGAACTCGCTAAATGCAATAAAATGAACATCTGGGTATGGTGAGCTCTCACCATAAGTTTGTTTATAACACAGGATGGAATGAGGCCAGTCAGAATTAAGTGATATTAATAAACAAAGCCTTTCTTCAAAGGAAGCAGTTTTAAAATCTAGACACGATTAGAAATGCCTAATTCCTCCAACTTCTTAAGAGGCTGTATCTGATCTTCTCAGAAAAGAGAAATTTTATATCCCACATGCTTCAAGATAGAAACAGTTAAGTAGAAAATCATTAACTTGCTGACACAGCTCCTCTTTCTGTGATGTGACCAGGACAGAAATTGTTTTACAACACTTGGTGCCAGATTTGCATGTGATCTCTCATAACTTTGGTTTTAAAATGCTATTTGCAGTTTATCATTGAAAGGTTTCATCTCCCATGTAAACTTTGCAGCAAATACAGCAATAAAAGCACTGCCACATACCTGAAATAACCACCCACAACTGGTTTAACCATCAAACATGTATAGCCCAAGCAAATTGCTCTGCTTAAATTCAGCATGTGATATCCCAGAACTACCTTAATTTCAAATGAAACTGGCAATCTTTCTACCCCCTAGCAGCACAATTAATAAAAGTAAGGTTTTGGGTTTTCCACTGAAAATATTACTTTGAAGGGAGAGATCCCAGACTAGTTTAGTGAAATAAAAATTTTTACAAAACATTTGACTCTCCCTCTCCACCAAGCTGTTTCCCAGGCATTCCATTAGCAGTTTGCTCTGGATGGAGTTGATGAGCAAGGAAAAAAGCTTGAATACGTAAGGCATGTGGGGACACGAGGGAAAAAGAATCAAATAACTTATTTTTATTTTTGAGATAATTTCTTTAGGTCAGTGCACTTGGATCTGAAAAAAAATGTCAACATGATTCAGGAGCTTTTAGGGAATTTTAGGAAAAAACTGAACATTACTCTTAGTAAATGATTCCATGATGTTTTGGAAAACAAGCTTATGAATTGCACCTGTATGCTAGGATGAAATAGCTACACAAAAACTGCTTTTCCTGTAACTTCTCCTTGTATCTACTTATTCTAACAGAAGCTATCCAGTGGATACCAGAAAACTACAGTTTCACTTCACTTTTAGTTCTCTAAAAATACAATTTCATATAGTACCTAAGACAAAAATCATCAGGATGGATGTTAACTCATCCATCAATTCAGCTAAAGCTGTATGAAGAAAAAAGAACTCTACCTAACCAAACAAAGCTTTGGAAATGTTTCTGCTGCAGCAGCTTAAAGCTAAACCCCCCCCCCCCTTATTTTGCCCTATATAAATTATTTATTACAGTCCTCAAATCTGGGTAGATTAAATATCTGCTGTTGGGTTATTGGATGCTCATCTTTTAAGGATCAAAGGTAGTGAAATTCTAAAGCGACTTTAAAAAGACGCGACTGAGAACTCAGCACTGCGGTCTGTGCAAGGGCTCTGATGCTTCATGAAACGTAGCCAGTAAATGTTAAAAACACCAACTGCACACAGAAGCCTCTTAAATGACAAGGAGGGATAAGAAACCATGAAAAGGCTCAAAACAGCACAAGAACCTGATGGATCTCCAGTCAAACCCCAAAACCTTAAAGCTGTTGCTGCACTTCAGCCTTCGTACTGCGGTTTGGCTGGACACATATATATGATGGTGTAACCTTCATGTATGTGTCAGCTTCTCATATAAGCCATGATTTAAACATCTTTTGCAGTATTCCACAAGTGAGGAGAGCTGCTACTAGGCAAGATCATGTAAAAATAAATTCATCTGCCAGAGCCCAACTCTGGCATTTATTCAGCCCTAGGACTGAAGGCAGATCCATGGCTTCAGGGGTATCCACGTTTCAGAGCAAAGCTCCAAAGTTAAATACTGCTTTAAGAACCCAATTAACCTGCTGAACCCTGCTCTGAGCAAAATACCTTCAAACTTAAATTAAACAGCACAGATTTTGGCTGCCTCCTCCCCTGCTCCAGTGCCTGACAAGCTGACAGGGCTGCACTGAGACCACTTCCAATTCCAGAAGCAGCATGTGTAGATCTGTATCTCCAAAGGACTGAAAAGTAGGGCTCCTGTAATCCAGGAAGGAACTAATTAACAAGCAGCACTTTCATTCTTGTGACTGTATTGCTTGCCACTGAAACAGCCACTGGGACAGAAGATGGATGAGAATACAAAGGAGAAGTCAGGAGATGCTCACCTCCAGTAACTCCCTCAGCAAGAGGAGCCAGGGAGCTGCTGCACCTTTGCTTTTGCCATAAATACCTGGACAGCTCTTAAAGAGGAGCTGAATGTGCCCATCCAGCCTTGCCTGTGCTGTCCTTGGAGCAGCCAGGATGGATGTGCCCCATTCTTCAAGGATTACCTGTGCACACTTCCTTTAAACACAGGGCTGAGAAACTACTGAACACACTAAAAAAGGTGCTACAAGGATATACAACGATTTTTAATGCACATATACACAGTTCACAGTAAAATCTTTTCCTAGTATTTGCCTTTTTTTTTTTTTGAAAAGAGTGATAGCATTTCACAGGTTCCAGAGCAGCCTGTGAACACACATGCTCAAAATATGCACATGCTAAAAAAAAAATAAGTAAATGATTAAATAGAATAAGTAAATAAGTAAGTAGCCACGCCCCACAATCACCCTTCCATCAGCTGATAGTCTGAAACATGTACAAAGGACCCATAACCACTTAAGGAAAAAAAAAAAGAAGAATTATAAGAAATAATGCACTCATCTGACACTACACTACACCCATTTCACACAACACTCAAGGCCAGGTTTGCAGCACTGGAGTTCAGTGCTAGCTGGCAAAAGTGATTCAACTCCAAGCTTTTTGCCTTGAAATCTTTCACTCCTGGAGCGAAATTCATGCAGTGTAAAAGTGATGCTTCAAACCACTTAAAGGGCCAAGTAAAACACAGCAAATAACAAGAAAGCAGCTGCAGTGCCACAAGATTGCCATGGTTTGTAACTGGGTGGTAAACCAAGCTAACTGAAGTATGCAAGCAATGCTATGGAGACGTATTAGGATACAAAATAAACAGAACTTTCTGCAGTGGCATTATGGAGCCATTTCCCTGTCCCTGCAGCACTTCAAGTGTTTTGTGTCAGCCCAATAATCTGTAAATATTACAGAGCAACAGCCACAGACTGATACATTTACAGCATCGGCACACCATGATGGTTTCCTTTAAAAAAGTTATATTTTTTTCTGAGAAACAAAGCATTTCGGCCTCTGTGGTGTTTCTTTGCTGTTTGACCAAGGTTGGAGCTGCTGGATCTGGATATTTTCCCAGCACCAGGGTTTGGAGCGGCAGTTGAACAGGAAATACTGCGCAGTCTGTGCATGCATTACATTCCTGTCCCGCCCCGAGCAGCCGCCAACAAACAAACCTTTCTTCTAGTAAAAGAGAGAGAGAAAAAAAAATACACTGCACAAAGTTCACCAGCAGATGTGGCCTGTGAATCCAACCCGGCCTTTTCTGCTGATGAAAAGAATTCGATGTATTTGCAATGTTGGTGTAACGTCACGGTTTGGTGAAGCTGGATCAGCAAAGACCTGGCAGCTTAAAGCTGCAAAATCTGCAGTGCTGAGATTCCATGAGCTGCTGCACCCACAGCAGAGGCCTTCTCTTGACAAGGGTTTGTCAAATATTAGTTTATATATAATAATAAATATAGAGTTTGTTTTCCACCATCAGTAACACACAGCAACCAGATCAGATATTTGTGTGCCTCGATTTCGAATCACTCCAAAGTTGGCCTGATTGAAAAAAAAAACTCCGGAAAATATTTAATAATGATTTGTTAAATACTTGGGAAGGAAGACAAAGGAGAAACAAACAAATGGGAACAGGAGCAGCACATGGGGTCAAAATGGCCGGATCTCGGCGTTTGTCAGTCAGGGCTGATCCCTCTGGCACGGGGAGAGGATCCAAGTGGGAACGGCAGGGAAGCGAATGTAAACAAGCACGTGTTTATAGAGCACAAATATGTACAGCATCCGCTCTGCTCCGGCCTCTGCTTACGTGGGACACGCTGGGAAAGGCAGGCCAGAACAATTTGCTCCATCCCCAGCAGCTCCAAGCCAGAGGAAAAGCAGGAACAGGCGAGCAACGGGCGGCACCTGGAGCCGTCACACAAGCCAGGCAATAACTGCTACCCCACACGTTAATTTGACTCACAGCTGGCATCATCATCACAATAATAATGTTAAAAGAAGTCTTGGAACTGATGCTGAGTGAACAAGAGGGATAAACGAGCTGAAGAAAAGCCCTTTGGGACAGTGTTTTCTTATTGCACAGGGTATGGACAGACAGAAGGACAGACGCTCGCTCGCGGCACGGACACACACAGAGCCTCTGGCAGCCCCAGGCCACGTTCTCCTGAAGCATTTATGCCATGAAATTAGTATGAAGTTACTGAAGAGCTGCAAAAAGCTCTTTTTCTGTGCTCCACAGACACCACAGAGTGTGTAAAACACCACGTTACCCACCTAGCCACAGCTTTTACCCACTCATTGATTTTTCAAGACAAAGAGAGATCCGAACCTAAAGAATATTGCTGGACAGGGTACCTACAATCAGCTTGTTTCCTTATCAAAGGTTCAGTTTAATAAACTGGTCTCTAGAAGGGTTTTAATAGGGTTTTCTTTTCCCCAAGTGACCAAATTCAGAGCCTGGGGCTGTGTAATTAAGTGGAGCTTCTTCCTGCCTCCTGCCACACACAGGCTGACTCAAATTTAAGTGACAGTTTTAGTTCTTTTTTTTGACTTGAAAAGTGTAAGACAAGTGGTTCACTAAACACAAAGGTCGAAGAAATTCCTCTACTTCCTCCCCCCAAAAATACCACTAGACCTCCAACCAAAGCTTTATCAAAACCTTGCTCATCTGAAGAGAATAAGCTTAATTTAATTTTCCTAAATATAGCCCAAAGATGTTCCCATAGAGACAGCAACATTCTATATGGTACTTTTTGCAGCAGATACTTCAGCAAGACATCAAATCCAAAGCATTAGTCTATTTTTGCAAGCTTTCTCCTCTCTTTCCTAGGAACAGCTCTTCTCTAACAAATTCATCTTGCAAAAATATGTTAAAGGGTGCTCCTCTGCAAAGAAAAGTTTTGTTTCTCCATTTCGCCTTATGAATTTTTCATTCCCTCCCTGGGGACATTTTCGGGCCAGGCTACAAGTCTAATTCCTGCCAGGGAAATTCACTCATCCAAAGTTTGCTCCCCAAAGGACACATCCCTAATAGCAAAAAATCAAACTGGGACATCTTTTCTGCAGCTCCTTTGACTTCTCTTTCTAAACCCCATTTATTTTTCCCAACCCACTGGCATTTTGTGGATATTGAGTGCAGGTCTCATAAAACATTCACCCTGTGAGAAAATACACATCTAAAACGATGCTGCTTCTGGTGATGTTCTACAGAACCAAAGCCATTTACATCATGTAAATTCTGTAAAAGATTCTTAATGGAGCAGGGAACAATGTGTGGCCATGTATGAAATATTTACCTTGTTTCTTTGGCAGAAAAACAGAGGTGGCTTAGCTTCAGAAAGACACTGCCTTAAACAGAGATGTAGATTTATTTGGTGTGATTACTGTTTTTCCCTATTCCACCATGCCCCTCCTCAAATTTCTCTGTATTATGAAACCCAGATACAAAGGAATAAAGAGGAATTCCATTCATTTGGAAGAGGAAACTTTCTCTGAATCACTGTATTATCTGTGCTTCAGTCATTAATAGAATCTAAAAGTAACAGCTGTTTCTAACAACTAAAAATGCTCTTAAAATCAATTTACAGGCATCATCCAGTAAATATAACTTAGCAGGTTACTTGAATCCAGCCCTTCTGGGAGCAAAATAAAACCATCAGATTTTGATTATAAACTTATTTCTTGCAGGGATTTCTCAAGAAGAGGTCTGGGTTACACTGGAGTGTATCTGCTGGGACGGAATCTCACTTGGAGAAATTGTTGCCAAGGTAATTTCTTCTCCAGCTTTAGCTTTCATGAAGCAGATTTTACCCTATCTTGGATTACTCTTCATGAATTCTTTTTACATTACAATAATTACAATATTTATAGACATGTAATACAAATGCCTATTACAGAAAGAAAAATGTAATTTTATTTGCTGCCTTCTTCTTCAAGCTGTTGAATCCACCCTCACTAGTTAAGCTGGAAAGATTTTTGATCAATTTACGTTTTCAGTAAAACCTACACATCTTCTGTAACTATTTCAGATCTAAAGTAATTACAATATCAACCACTGTGGGTTTTCAGTTCAATTGAAGTGTCACCTGCAGATCAGCAGCTCTGCCAGGTATCTCTGACAAAAAACTGAAGCTGTAACAGAGCATCTATTGTTATACACTAAGTAGAGAAGTAAGGAAAAAACTCCCACAGAAGCACATTGCAAAGTCTCATTAATAATTTGCTAAAATATCTCACATTGCCCTGGTGCTGCATCTCTCCTTCACTTTTCAAACTCCTTTTCTTTTTTTAGTATTAACTGTGCTTTCAACTGATCCCAAGAAATAAGCTGGAAAATATTCAACCCTAGCTCTTCTGACCTTGCACTTCGGAGCCATGAGTATTTTATCCATTCAGCATTCCCAGACCATTAAAAGCAGCACATTCCCACCTGGAAATAAGATATTTAGAAAGCTAAAACTAGATTAAGAATGAAACAAAAGATACAGGAAACAGCAAGCTTTGTATGATAAAGTGACTACAGTTTTGACAAAAAATAAAAGCAGTGAAACTTGATGAACTTCCAGCAACTCCTTTCTAGAACAAAGCCACAGTTTACTGTCTGTTGAGAAATTCACCTAATAAAAAAAATTATGTTTTGAAAAAAAATTTAAGAGGAGGGGATTTTTTTAAAAAGCATTTTGGTGTCTTAAACAAGCACTCAGATGCCTCCACCATGCTGACAATTCAGCTGCAGGTTGGAACAGCAGCAGACACGTTTAACTGCTCCCCCAACACCCACAATGTGGAGTGCTTCTGACCTATTTGAAATATCCTAAACTTTGTACTAAAGGAATGCACAAGATTTAATGCCCATGCTTCAACTCCTGACAATCCTGTAGCACTGAGAGCAGCCCACTTGCTATTCCACAGAGGAGGCACGAGAAAGTATGAATAACTGAGGGCTGTGTAACTGAGGCTATTAAATAACCAGTGTCTTCAGGGCTACAAGCTTAGAGACGTTAAAAATAAACTGTTTCCTTAATTATATTAGAGGAAGAATCCCCAACAAAACCAGTACAGTAATTTTTTGCTGCTTACTGGAGGAAAAATGATGATAATTGTAACTATGTCAATTCATTCTACAAACCCCACTCCTGTTATCCCCAAACAAAGGCCACACATATTGACCTTATTGAAAGTAGACTAAAAGGAGGTAAAAAAATTGCAGCTGACCCCGTTAACAAGGCTGAAACTCTTCCCTAGCATCCTTCTTCAGCATGTGCCTTTGTGCTAATTTTAAGAGAGAATCCAGGCATGAGGCAAGAGAAATTATTCTAATTCTGCATCTTGTCCAAGCAGCCTCTCTTAGCCTACATTCCTGCCCAAGCTGTTTATGCAGAACTCTACAGATCAGCTGGTCTCTGCCCAATCTGGCAAAAAATCCCTGCTGCTGCTTTCCTCCAGCACTGATGTAGAGGCAAGGGTGAGCTGTGTATTTAGCACATAATGATGCAATACTATCCCCACTGCTTTGCATCCTTCTCTTTCTCGGCATGGAAGAGCCAGATTTTCCATTTACATTAAAGAGATCATAGAAGCCTAGAACAGTTTGGGTTGGAAAAGGCCTTAAGGATCAGCTGGTTCCACTCCCTGCCATGGGCAGGGACACCTTCCACCATACCAGGCTGCTCCAAGCCCTGTCCAACCTGGCCTTGGACACTTTCAGGGATGGGGTGAGAGATCTTACAGCCCTGTTGCTCTCAGAGGTAAAGGGAGCACTCATTTAATCTCCTAGGGAGGCAGAAGCCTTGCCTTACCTCCAGCACTTTCAATAGCAGAGGTCCCACTTTGGCCCAGGGCAGAGAAGCAGCAGAAGAGCTCAGGCAGGAGCCCTGAGCAGATGATGGATCCAGCACATTTACTGCACTTAGCTCAGAAGGGAAACCCCAGGCATGAGGACCCATAAATGCTAGATCACATTAAATCTGTACTTACAGATATATCCAAGCTCTTAGAGAGCCATGCTGAGCTCCTGTTCCTCCTCCTCTCCCAGCAGGCAACAAGCTCCGAGCCCAGGGAGCCCCAGCCAGCACTGACAGCCAGCATTGCTCCTCTCATGCTGCTCTCAGCACCCCAGCCTGTGCCCCTCTGCAGTTCAGGTGCCTGCACTGACCCCACATGCAGGTGTGCACACAACAACCCCCTGCCATGTGGGCTGTAACTCAGACTGAGGGAAAGAGGGGTACAAAACCAACAATTTCTAACTGAAAACCCTCCGGGTGCCTCCAGGACCCCCCCAGCTGTGTGCAGCAAGGAAAAGCACTGCCTAGGACAGTCACACCTGCACAGCTGTGTGTGCTGTTTATCCTGATAGCTTTAAAAATCCCTTTTGGCACAAACAGTAAGTATTATGTTCTGTACCACACCACAGCACAAGCAATTTGAAATTTCTGGCTACTGGCTGAGCGCTATCAGTTTGGGCAGAGCCCGCCTGGCTCCTTCTGCCCAGCCCCAGCACATTCATTGAATTACTCAAATCTAAATAGATTCTGCATTTGAACTGCTCTCCCAAAGCTCTACTGAGCTGCAGCAGGAGAGCTCTGTATGCTCTGGCACGCCTGCTGCAAAGCAAGATAAATATCTGGCACCTCTCCTGCTCCTACATAACCAAAACAAGGACAAATAGCTGCATTATTGGCTTCATTAGGGCCTGTCTTAGATCTTACTTCTCCTGGTGACACAGAAAAACACGACAAGGGAGACACTACAAAAGGCTGCCCAAGGAAGCAGTGAATGCCCCATCCCTAGAAGTGCCCAAGGCCCTGGAAATGTTGGATGGGGCCTGGAGCAACCTGGTCTAGTGGAAGGTGTTCCTGCCGGGCACAGGAGGTGGAACTAGATGATCTTTGATGTCCCTTCCAACCCAAACCATTCTGGGATGCTGTGAAAGCCATGACCCAACAGGATTTTCCCAGACCAAAAAAAAAAACCAAAAAACAAATCTAACAAATATCAAGAGTACAAATCTGGATGTAACTCTTGCAGTCCTGCAAGGGACATTCTCCTTTCTGCTGAAGAACTGTACTCCAGTGACACATGAGCAGAAATCAAGGCCTGAGTCCCCACCCACGGCTCCCCACACACACAAGGAATTCCAGCTCTACAGAAAAAACAAAGTAAGGTCCAGTGTGTTTGAGACACTCACTGCCAAAAACCTCCTGCCAAGACCCAGCCAGCTGGTGGGGGGAAGCCTCTGGGTAGTAATGGGTCTCGACACTGAAAAAAAAATTGGTTTATTTTCTTGTTTTAACTACATCATTGTAGCTCTCAAGTAGTTTCTGTGAATATTCTCCTCACCCTCCAGGGAGCTCAGCCACCAGCCCAGCTGACCACAGCAGAGCTCACAAAGCCAAGCTGATAAGCATTGTAGGGCACAATGCATCTGATCTGACTACACCAGAACCCACCCTAAAAATGCCAATATTGTTTTTCTTCTCTCCCCTGGGAACCCCTGATGAACAGCTCAGCTGTTTATACTGCAAATATTCACAGCTAAGGCAAAGATCACCACAGCCCACATCACTGCTTTGGTCCTTCCTGTAAGTCACTGGAGTTGGCCAAGATCAGCAACAGTCCAGCAAAACTTGCTTATCCCAAAAATGCTGCAAAATAACCCCCTCATTTAATCCTGCTTCTTGTGCCCAGTGCTACTATTTCCTGGCCACTCCACACTACTGATCTGCACATCCAAAATGGAAAATGTTGTTCATAAGGAAAACAAAGCACAGGACTAGGGCTTAACATGAGGTTCCTCAGCAATGCTGACCTGGGAGCTCTGGACACACAGCACAGGTTCCTGCACCTCTCAGGTGCTGCTTTCAGGGCTCCTGAGGAACCCTGTGAGTTCTCCATGAGGTGCTGTGAGAAAAATGCCACCACACAGAAAATTCTGATGGCAGGACATTTAATGGAAGATTGCTTGCTCCAAGTATTTTACGTACCAGCTGAAAGACCACGGCACAATTCCCAAGGGTGAGAGCTTACACAAACAGGGCAGAGCGTCTGGATGGTGGATGGGCTTTCACAGCAGTTTTTTTTTAAACACTCTTCCTTCCTCCTTTTGCCCAGAGGTGAAAGTGGAAAGTTTTCTCAGGCAGAGGATGCCTTGGCCACTGAGCACTTAAGCAAACACATTATCCCCAAAACTTGGATTGTTTCCTCTCTCATTTTAGGAAATTCAATTGTTCAAAGGCCTTATTTAATCAGCTGGTGCACACCTACAGCTGAGCCCGAGCACTGAGGAGGCTGTTTATGCCCAGCCTTTAGTGAAGGATGAGCACAATTTCCAACCACCTCTGACAAGCCACATGTCAAAACACGCTTCCACCACCACCTGATAACAGCACCAGGTGATTACAACACTGCTAGGGTGTTTGTACCTGCTCTCTGGGCACAGGTTTCAACTTTCCCACCTCTACCTTGCATCTTCTCTTCATCCCCAAAGACTACTGTATTCAGGGTTAACATTAAAAATTGGCAATTTTTATAAATCTGAGACATTCCTCCTTTTCTTTTGCTTATGGTACTCCTGTATCAGTTTTTAATTTACATCACTGGAAGTTTCACAGCAAATATTAAGGAATGTGGCTCCAAGTATGTTTCAGACAGGTATTTTCTCTTGCAACCTCAAGTTTTGGACACTCCCATCCAAAGGAAAGACAATTCATAAGTTCCAAGTAATGCCAGAACTGTTTCAAATGACGGCTTGGGACATGGAACTGAGGCCTCCTAAACTCTGGATCAAGTGGCAAAGAGACAGCACTGCACCCTTCTTAATAGGATGTATGTCCTGCAAAGCACAGGGAATAAGGTCAGCCCCACCCATGAAAACCAGTTCAAGTCTAAGGAGAACCTTGATCCACTTTTATGCTCCACTCCAATTTCCATTTTTTTGGACAAGCAGCTTCCAAGTCTTTGTGCAACAGTTCCTTGTCCATAATTTTTTAAACCCAGCGTAAAAAGCAACTGCAGAATATTTTCTGCTTCAGTTTTATTCTTAGGTAAGGCACACACACAGCCTTTCAGCAGGACCTTGGGGCTGAATATATATTAAAAATTGAGAGGTGCTCATATAATTTAATAGTAGGTTCTAGAGGAGCATTTAGCTTGTAACATCCTAACTTTATTCCCTTATCACACAGAGCAAATATTCCTGCTTTATCCAATGTCTAGAAACGACATTAACTATCTAGGAAATAATATCTAGGAAATAATATCTAGGAAATCCTGATAGATGAGGTCTTAGCATTTAAGTAACAATTTAAGTTAGGCCTTCCATAAGACATAATTGTGGTCTTTTGATATTACTAATTACTGATATTTTTCTTATTCATAAACTAATTGTTGTATAAGATTCTAGCAAGGCAATGGAAAAAAATATCTCTAGAGCTGCTTAAACATGCAATTTCTTTTTTTTTTCTCTCCTGGAGTCATTTCAGGCAACTAAACCAAACATGATCTAGGAATGAGAAAGTACAAAGGAAAAAGAACACCAAGAATTATGTCACTTGGCTTATACTTCTTGTTTATAGTTATACCACAGCAGGAAATATAATTACAAACATCAGTTTGCACTGGGTATAAAATATTCCATATTGACAAGATGCAATGTATTACATAATACTATAGAGTTTTTCCAAATTCCCAAGCTCACACACATTTTTCCTGCCTTAACAACCCAAAAGTACACAGAGACCTGCAGGAATACATGGTGTGCACATACACACATCTGCAAAAGCCAGCTTGAAAGTGGCATGAGTAACAAAAATATGCACCCAGCCCTGAATCCAAACCAGAGGCAATAATTCTTAGACATGGAGTTTAAAGCAACTTCAATAAACAATCACTCTGTCATTCTGAAAAGCACATTCTAACTGGAATTACCCTGACTTATTTTAGGAATTGAATTCCAGTAACGTTGTATGAATTATTCAATGATTGTATCAGCTTATTTTCAACCAAATTCTGTTTCCCTGAGGAAATTCCAGTATTGGAAATTGCATGCACCACACCAATATTAGCAAGAGCTAGAATCCTTTACGTTTTTTCTTTTTTCTATATAGATAATGTATTCTTCAAGCTCATTTCCACCGAGGGGAAGAAAAAAAGCTTTCAGCTTGGCTTTCCTCATGAATAATACATTAAAACTTTAATATTAGAGCACAAATCTTCTTTTTAAGCCTCCAGAAACAGTACTATATTTGCCCTATTACTTTGAAAAGATTCATGTACATATTTAAGTAAGGGTAAACCATAAGCTCCTGTTCTCCATAATTAAGCTGCAACAAAATATTTCACCATTTATCAACCCAATTCTGAAACAATTCTGTAAAGCTTTGTAACTGTCATTTAAAAAGATAATCCCTTACCGTATCCACAATAAGGAGTGCAAGACATTGTGTTCCATAACTCAGTGTTACAATCTGAAGTGGAACAGATTTTTTTCAGCCATTCACAAAACCCAGTTTTTCTACACAGAGGAGAATCCTGATTTCAAGGAGGCATCTACAGTCCACGTTACCAACAGCAGATGTAAATAAAACCCAAACCCACAAGAAAAAACAGCTGCAAAAATGATGTAAGGGAGGAGAGGGAGGGAAGCAAGTGCCTGGTGAAAGGATGAAAACTTCTAGGAAGAGGAGAGTCCTTCTAAGAACAGCAACCGCATCGATCCCGTGCCTCTTGTTCAAGCCCTGACTCCACTCCACAGGCTCAGGGCTCTGCCACAGCCTCAGGCTCCCAGCCCTTCTCAGGCTGGTACAAAAATAAACAAACTGGAGCACGAGCCCAGATGTTTCAGGGATCAGAAAGCAGAGTCCACTCGTGCTGCTATGCTAGAAGTGTTTTTAAGCGTTGGCGTCCGGCGCGTCGGGAGGCGGCACCGCCGGGGCTCAGCTCCCTGGAGGCTTCAAGCATCTTCTCCAGGAAGCCAGCAGCAAGTTCATGACACTCTGAGGAACTGGACAAGGTGTCCTCTGAGAAAGAGCACACATACACACACACCACAATCTGCAGCACAAAGGACAAATATAACCAGCACAAACTCTGCTTTCACCGTTTAGGGCTGGGCCACCAGTGCAGCCTCAGCACAGAGCGGGACTAATGGCTGCATTCAATGGTCTTAAAGGTTTTTTCCAGCCTAAATGATTCTAGGATTTCCATGCATTGCCTGGTGGAAGGATGAGTCAAATAGGAGAGAAGAAACAGCAAAAAAGTTATTTTTACTAAGGTGACTGGAAGAAATGTTATGAACTTGACTGTATGGCTGCAACTACAGATTTCAGCCAAGCATCACCCCCCCTCAACACACTTTCAAAATTACTTCTAATTTCTCTTTAAGGTATCGTGTTCCACATGAGTTGGGATACTCTGCTCATTACTACAGCAAAACAGTCAGAAACAAAGTTTTCTTCTTCACCTAATTTATCACAATTTTAAAAATTATCATTAGCTATTGGCATTCAAAGATTTCACTCTGGGTTGGACTTCTAGGAGAATCTACACATTCCCCCAAAAAAGCAGATTTAAGGTGCAAGACATGGGAATCAGAGACTCTTATGCCTCTTCTGCAGAGAATGATGTACAACACGGTTTGTTGATCCGTTCCCAGATCACAGACTGTGGAAGTGAGCTGTAAACCCTGTCACAAACACATTTCTAACCCAGCTTTCAAAGGGAAGCAAATTCCAAGCAAGGTTTTGAATCAGCACTGTGAAGTTGCTTGGTTTTGCAGTGTCTATGAAAAAAGCTCCTACAAACTTGTGTCTCTTCCATGAAAGATCTGTGAATTTCCTGTGTTACTTTTTTCCCCCACAAACTTCTGTTTTCCTCCCTCTCTGCCATAGTCTTAAACACAAAATCCATCCGGAGCTCTTGCACCTAAACCCTCTCAGAAATAAACTCCTATTGCATTCTGAGCTGTTAAACCCATGAGGAGCTCCTCCAGCCAGCTCCTGGGCTCAGCTTTGCTCTGACAGTGACTGTCCCAGAGGTCCCTGGTGTCCCAGAGCAGGAAATCCCCCCAGGAGCAGCGCCCTGATCCACACAGCGACGTTTGTCCATTACCCTTTTCCTTTTGGCTGCTGCCTCGGCTTCGTGAGCTCCTCTCCCCTTATACAGGAAGCTGGGGCCTCAAACTTAATCCTGCACATTCAGTTCTCTGCTCTTCCAGCTACCACTACAAATGTACTCTCCCAGAAAAAAAAAAAAAAAAAAGGGCATGGAAAGCTCTCGCAATCCAATCTTTGCTAAAATTCTCCACGGTGAGATTTTTTTTTTTTTTCTTTTTTCTTTTTCTTTTTTTCTTTTTTTTTTCTGAGAGAAAACCGAAGGAAAGATTAACAAATTCCTGCAGCTGAACAAACACGCTGAATGTTATTCATCAAGACAGAGAGCAGATAATCCAAATCTAAAAGGTACAAACAAACTTTGCAACACCACTACGGCCAGAAACTCTGGAACGTCCCAAGATCTTTATTCACAGGTTTCAGTGTTCCTCATCAGACACTTTCACTCCTGTGGGGTTGGGGAAGCAGCACCAACAGCACTTGAGGGAGATGGGGGAGAAGATGGAGAAGATGTGGTTGAAAGAAGATTGAGCTTGGCCACAGCAGTCTGGGAACTCAGAATGTCAGATCAAGGAAGCAAAATGAAGAAGGAGCCATCTACAACTCTAATTCATCTCCATTTTCTCTGAAAGCTGTTGAGTTTCTCTGCCTGCTCGTTCCATGCCAGCCTCTGGACTGCACCATCAGCCCCTTCCATCCTCAGAAGAGTTTCCTTCTCAGCCTAAAAGGGTGAACCTTCTTCTCCTGGTCTCTTGGCCATTACAACATTGCAGGCTCACCCCAGTATGTTCCAGGGGAAAAAACCCAACCAGCCAAGCACATGTATTGAAACACAGTGTTTTGTAATGTTATTTGTGTGTGTGTCCCCTCCCAGCAGCTTCCTCAATTCCTTCTTCCTGAACCTCACAGCCCAAAATAGAGTAAAAAAGCTTTCCTGTCATCCTTTCCAATTATTCTGGCGCTTCCTCAATTACTGCCTGTGGGTACAACTCCTACACCACACATAAAGACATCTGCAATTTGCTTAAATGCATCCATGGCCCTTTGGAAGGACAGGATTGCCTGGATCCCAGGCTCACCGTTCAACTGGGATCAGCACAACTCCACCACAACTTCTACAGGGTTTACACTAAATAACTGTACAACATTTAAGATGTACAGCAGCAAATTGCTGTTTACTGTTGTATCAAGAGCCTCATCTAGAGGAGAGGAGCTGATGCCTCTTTGAAGCCTGTGGCTGGCTGAGGAACAGCAGCTACTCATGGAAATACCAGGGGGTGTGCAAAGGGCACCACAAATCAAGGTATTCTGCAAAAAACGTTTAATGTGATGCCTACGAGAAAAGGTGCTTTCTGAAAAGGGAGGGAAGAGCAGGCACTGCTGAAAGCACCAGCTGAAGTGATTTATTTCAGGTTGTCTGAACCAAGGTGCTTCCCCATGGTATGAATGAACTTGATGCTTTTAAACCCTCACTCTATTTTGTGTTCAACTACAGATGGAATGGTTAATAATGGAAAAGCAACGAGAGGTGGGAAGAAAGGAAAAGAAGTGACTCTACCTGGATTAACTATGTGCAGAGTTAGCCACACCAACACCTTCTCTATATGAAAACCTGTATGCCAGAACCAGCACTACTGTGATTTTTACTGGCAAACTCACTGGTAAAATGTTGTGGTCACATCAGTCACAGAAACGAGGGGCAGAAATGTAAATAAATAAATAAAAATCAGGATATCCCTTCACAGGATAAAAAGAAGAAATTCTCAATTTCTTCAGCCTTTTATGGCAGGTCAGATTTTCTACTCTGCTTTCTCCCAGCTCCTTGGAAAGCTCTCAGCTCCAGATCCAGAGGACAAAGCTTTACACAGCAGCTCAGAGAAGAAGTCTTTCCAAAACAAGGTACAGCAGGATGACTTCACCATTCCTACATATCAGCTGTCACGTTGGAATGTGTAAACAGCCATAAATCTCTTTTTTTTCTTATTCCTACGTGTCAGATCTGACTACTACAAATACCTCAGGACTTTCTAAGGTCCAGCAATGCTACCAGTTGTGTTGCTGCTCTCAGTTTTTGCAGTGATTTATTCCACAAAAACTTGATATAATGTGATTAAGTAATATGAAAAATACCTTATTTGTGCTTTGCTCATCCAGTCCCATTCTATTTTCAGTGGAAACACCCAGTATGGCTCCTATTTCAGTACCTGCAGATTCAGTCTGCTCCACTGCACCACCCAGGTCACCAATGCCTGACCAGACCTGGACACTCCCACCTGCCACATCCCTCTAAAGGCTGTGGACCATTGATACATCAGCAAACATTTCTGCACCCATTTTATAGCAGCTCATACGCAGAGCAACGTTTTTCTAGTTTATTCTTAAAAATCTTCTTTTCAGATCGTGGTAATCTACTCGTTTTTCCTCCCCGTGTTACCACATTACAGAACTAAGTTCTGTCTCTGTGGCATGGTTTATTTTTGAAAAGAAAAATCTGCTGGGTATTATTGGCTTCCTTGGTTTCTTGCAGTATTTCTCAAGTTTCTGTGTTCCTTTCTGAAAACTGAAATTGGAAATTATGAATAAGGAAGCCTAAGCACTATTTTAGTTCCTACAGGGTTTTTTTAGATGCTTATTTACTCTTCCCAAGGTGTCAAAGGTAACAGCTCACAGTTCTGAAGTTGTACAGTTTCACACCAGCCACTAGGCATCCAGTGATTTGATTTACCATCTGCTCCCAATTAAAGTCATAGCCAAAGACTGATACAAGGTTCCCTCCCCCCATTTAATACAATATTTTGGTGTCAGAAGTTGGTGGCCTCCCTTTTCCTGCTAAGCACCAACCAAATCCTTTGTCTTCCTTTCATTACTACAATACTTTGCCAATCCTTTGCCTTCTCCACAGCCACTGCCAGGTGCATGTTCTGGCAAGCACAAGACAGAGAACATAAAAAAGGAATTAAGAAAAAATTAAAAACAACATCCAAAAATATCAGGGAAGCAAAAATATTCTTGCTCAAACCATCCCTATTAGAAACTAGGGCAGATTTTTTGCAGGCTTCCTTCCTTCCTCTTGCACTGGAAAAACTTACCAAGTTAGTGAACTACTATATTTTCTGTGCTTCATTTGCACTGGCACAGCCTGTGCCCATCTCCACAATGAAAAAACTCTTAAACTGCTACATCATCTTAAATCCTATTTTCCTTTCAGGTTTGCATCTGAAGGAACTGAGTCATGTCTCCAGCCTCTCAGAGCTTACTGAACTTTGCCACCCTGCAGCTTGCTGATTTTAACGTTTTTGCTCTCTCTCTGAACCTCTGATAAATGTCACCATTTCAGATACCCTTTCTGAGCCACCTCCCACTTTTGTCCTGTGGTGCCTCCTTACCTGGGATGCTTTTAGGGATCTCGCAGCTGCCTTTCCTGCATCAAAGCCTGCTGGAATATGAGAAGGATGTGCTGGACATCATGTCCTGCTGTACTCCTTCCCCAGGTGTCTATTGCAAAAATTCACTTTACCAGCACCCTTTGTGGCTGGAATCTCTGCAGCACTCACCTGCTGGAATGCAGGGCACAGGCCCACAGGGAAATCCAGGCACAGGGATTGAACTGAAACCCCTGGAGAAACTGAGATATATAAAGCCACAAAGTGAAATAGAAATACAGATTTAGAATACAGATTTTAGCTTCTAGTAGAAACTTATACTAAGTGCCTTGAGTATCTAAAAAGCTGCAGCAGAGAGCAGAGGCCTTTTTGCCCTTAGGCTCAATTCCACCACAGCAGTGGTATTTCCATAAGGTTGCCCTGTCCCAGACAAAATGTAAACTCTCACCCAACACAGGGCAGTACCTACCCACTAAGGGCAGGAACTTGACTGAAGGCACAGTAAAGGTTTGTAAGGTTTTCCAAGGAAAACTCTCCACTGCACTGTGGCTGTACTGACACCAGCAGTGCTCATTTTACAGCCTGTTCTGGTGGGGCACACAAGCTCTAATGAAACTTGTCCACTGCTGCAGCTTTCTGGTGCCACCACTTATTTCTAACATTTCATCTCAATCTTCCTTTCTTGATAGCCCCATAAAGGAGGGGCTTAAATATTAATTACTGGGTCTCTTGTGCTGGGTGCCCCAGCATGATCCTGAAGGTGAGCAAGGACAGAATTAGGGTACACTGCTATGTTGTCCTACAGCACAGGGCAGCAGGCTCCAAACAGCAAATGCAAATGTCACTGATGTGCCCTGGATCCTCAGCACTGCTCCTCTCCACACCAAGCACATCTTGGTGCCCTTCAGCACGTGCTTGGGTCTGAACAGAGCATGGACAGTCTCTTCCAGCACCTTCAAAGTCCTCACGTGGCTTAAACAGCAGCCACAAGGTAAGAAGAGCAAGGACATGCTGGAAGGAGTCCAGAAGAGGAATAAAGACGCTCCAAGGGATGGAACCAGGCTGGGAGAGCTGGAAGTGCTCACCTGGAGAAGAGAAGGCTCCAAGGAGACCTCAGAGCCCCTGACAGTGCCTGAAGGGGCTCCAAGAGAGCTGGAGAGGGACTGGGGACAAGGGATGGAGTGATGGGACACGGGGGAATGGCTTTACACTGCCACAGGGCAGGGTTAGATGGGATATTAGGATGAAATTCTCTCCTCTGAGGGTGGGCAGGCCCTGGCAGAGGTTGCCCAGAGCAGCTGAGGCTGCCCGTGGATCCCTGGAATTGTCCAAGGCCAGGCTGGATGAGGCTTGGAGCAGCCTGGGACAGTGGGAGGTGTCCCTGCCATGGCAGGAGGTGGGATTGAATGGGCTCCAAGGTCCTTTTCAACCCAATCCATTCTGTGAGGCTGTGATTAAAGAGGTGTCCCCTGTCACAGGTGAAGGACTGTCCACACTAAAATCCCCTCCTGTGACAGACCCTGCATTTTCCTGATCTCTTCCTTTCACAACCACAGCTTTTACCAAGCACATCTGCCACAGCATGTGGCTCACTCACACTGATCCTTCCTCACCAATGCACAACTGAGACACTTAAAAACCCAAGGGCTGTAACAAATCTTCATGTCCAGATGAAATACGAAAGACATTTTGAGAGGGGCATATTAATCCTTAGGGGATGAATCTTACTTTCCTACCAAGACAATTTCAGGTTGTATTTTTCAGAATTTAAGAATTGCCAGAGAGGCACTGTAGCACAAAAAAAGTGATCTGGAATTCAGCTCAGGTCCCCACAGAAGCACCTCTCAACAGGGTACATTTCCCCTCTGATCCAGCATGGATCAGCTCTGCCCAAATGCTTTTAAGGAAGCTGTCACTGGGACCAAGGATCCCCTTCACCACACCAAATCCAACTATTTTTGTTTGATGGGTGGTTTTTTAATGCTTTTTTTCCCCACTTGTTTAAGCATTTTTTAAAATTAATTCTTAACTTAAATGCCTGTGAGAGGGGATTAAAAACAACAATCAATCTCTGTGCAATTTTGTGAGGTTTTTAAATGAACTTTTGAGGACAGTGTGGTGCATTGGTAAAATACACAGGTCTGTATAACACCTATGCATTTCCTTACAGGTAGGATATAAACTGGCCATCAACACTTTAGTCAGTATTAAACACCATTAGAAGAAAAGATAAAAATTATTTTGTGGCTGTCCCTGGCTGATTTTTTTAAACACACTATTTCTGAACATTACTTTGTATGTTCAACTGTTTATAACATTAAAAAATTAAGACCTGGAGAGTTCAAGGAGTGCAAAAAAAAGAAGAAACGGAATGTTCCAGGCCAATGATGACAACTCAGAGGGACATCATTGGGTTCCCATCATGTCTCAAGCAATAACCACTGTCACCACACAGCAGAACTGACAGAGGAGGTCCCCAAACCTAAGAGAGGCTCTTGTAACAACAAATGTTTCTACAACCACACTCAATCTACACTATCACTTGACACAGGAGTGCTTAAATCTCTTCTGCACATATATTCATACCAAGCAGATGAAGAGAATCACATTTGTAGTGATGAATGAAATGACTGGAGGCACATTTGTCGTGTCCTGTGTCACTGGTGACATGTTCATCTATCAGGTTTTCAACAGAAGCAACCACCTTTCCACCATGAGATGGGTTCTTATAGACCCCAGCTAAAGCAACCACAACAATGAACAGCCTGTTTGGCACATTTGTCTCTACAAGTGGGTCATGAAATCAAAAAGAGTGGGGAGAAAGGGATGAATCCTAAGGAGAACTAGTGGCACTTGTGAAGGTGATGGTAAGAGGTCAGACTCGAGAACCTTTCAGCCTGATGATCTCTTTTTAAAAAAAGTTTAAAAATAAATATTAATCACACTCCAAACACACCATTTGCTTTAGGAAATGAGAAGCCGCCAACTATCAGTGGCAGACAAGGATGGACAACTACCAGGACTGCACCACAAGGCTCCACGCTGAGAAAGGAACCCCAAGTGCTTCAGGAACTCCTGAAGCAGCTTTTCTGAAACACTTCAGAGCACAGGATTTCCAAATGCTTTTACTCATTGAACTTTAAGTGGAGCACTGCTAGTAGATAGCCCAGTGTCCTACATTTTTGGTACTAGTCAATAAAGGAGCTGAAGAGAAAAGGCAGAAGAGGAACAACCACCCTCTGCTCCATGTGGAATCATGTTTTAAAGGCAAAGTCCCATGAAGCATAAAGAATAAAAGAAAGGTTGAGTGGTTTAAGTTTGTCTTTCTCCTGCCTAATACAACTCCTCTTTAAACTTACGTTATAAAGGGAGCCAAACTCATGGAGAAACAGATGAGGCTGCAGCAGGTTGAGCCATCCCAGAATCACTGAAGCACAGAATCATGTAGGTTGGAAAAGACCTCCAAGATCAATGAGTTTAACCATTAACCCAGCACTGCCAAGCCCACCACTAAACCCTGTCCCCAAGGGCCACATCTATACACCTTTTAAATCCCTCCAGGGTGGTGACTCTACCACTGCCCTGGGCAGCCTGTTGCAATGCCTGAGATAACCCTTTTGGTGAAGAAATTTTTCCTAATATCCAATTTAAACCTTCCCTGGTGCAGCTTGAGGTCATTTCTTTTGATTCTATCACTTGATCCCTGGGAGAACAGGTTGATCCCTACCTTGCTACATCCTCCTTTCAGGTAGAGCAGAAGAAGGTCCCCTCCCTGAGCCTCCTTTTCTCCAGGCTGAGCCCCCCCAGCTGCTCCAGACCCACTCCCAGCTCCATTCTCTTTTCTGGACACACTCCAGCCCCTCAAAGTCTCTCTTTTATCAAGGAATCCAAAACTGAAGACAGGATTTGAGGTGCAGCATCCCACTAAAAAGAGGTTTTCTGTTCCACTGAAGTGTTTAACTCCATGGATACAACACACATGGATTAGCTGGGTTTTTTTTTTGCTTCATGAGGCTCCCAATGACAGCACTTTTGCTGAAATGAGCCCCACAACAATGCTGGAAATAGCAGCAGTGAGTGCACAGAATGATTTCCAGTAACATGTCAAAAATACACTGTCAAAGATTAACTTCTTGCCTCCAAAAGCAAAGACTCTTTTAACTGGTAATCTCCCAAACTGCAGTTATTAGAGAGAGCTCGATTAATCCATACCAGAGACACAGAGCACAACCTATTACAAAATATACTAAACAGTGCCAATAAATCAGAGAATACTTTTCCCCAGATTATGCAAAACCTGTCTGCATGGATTCAGTTGGTACTAGAAGTCCATGTCTTAAAACATTTGGCCAAAATGGACAAATAATCCACCTCCACACACATGAGTTTTACTACTGTAGATGCTTCAGTTTGGGCCTTGCTATCCCATAACAGAGCCCCAAGTCACTGACTAATCCACTTTCAGAGATTTTTTGGGTTTTTTTTTTCCCACTTCTCTTGACTAAACTGCAAGACTATGCCCTGCCTTCCCTTGCCATTTCACTGCACGAGAATAAAGACTGTGTCTTATTATGCAGCTTAATGATATGTTAATCTTAAAGCAAAACGCTGAAGGGAAACATTAATACTCTCTCCAAACAAACAAACAATCAGAAAATGTGCTGTTGAGTGTAACAGAGCTGTTTGCCCAAATAATGTAAGAAACCCAAGCAGTAATTAACACAAATTGTTTTATTTGAGAGAATTAACAGAGTACAAGCAACCTGCCATCATGATGCAGTTTGGACTTGGCTTCTTAAGGACTAGCTGGTGTTACAGCAATACAATAAAGGGCACTGCAAAATGTAAAGCTGAAGCTAAAAAAAGGAGATGTCAGAATTTTATTGGGAGATACAAAGGGAATTTTATATATTTTTTTTCTTTGAAGACAGGATTCACAAGGATTTGTAAAATGAGGTGCAGATTTTCTACAGAGATATCTAGCCTCTGATTTTTCTGAATCTTCTACATTGAAAAGTAACATTCATGGTTTCTGACTACATTATAATATTAATAATAATTATTGTTATTATTAAAATTCTTGAGGCTGTGAGAACAGCAGGCTGTATGAAGCATTAAGTTATTTTACCTCTGCAGGTCCTGTGGTAAAATAAGACCACAGGGTCTTATAGGTGAAAAGTGGTACCTAGAATATTATTGTCCTACACACCCTAGGGAAGTCAAGCAGCAGGAAATTATCCTACCCACAAAAGCCAAAAAAGACAAAAAAAAAAGGAAAAAAAAAGAAAAGAAAAAAAAAAGAAAAAATACAAAGAGCCCCCAGAACTAATGCCACAAAAGAATTCCCTACTTAGTCTCCACAGTTATTTTCTGCAACCTCAGAAGGAAGACATGACTGGGAGCTTCAGCAAATAAGAACAGATAGAAGGGAAGACAAACCCAAAGCACCAAGGTCTTCTAAGCTGCCATTCCCTCAAAACCCAACATTCTCTACATGAAGCCCCCAGAGATACCACCTTACAGCATAACTTCAAATTCTATTTTAAATTGTTATACATACAGGGAAAAAAAAAATCCAACCATTAAAAAAATGGGAAAAGCTGTCAGATACAAATTTATTTAGAATCAACCCATCATTTAAGCTTCTTGTTCAGGAACACTGAGCTGTTTATGGATCATCATCTCATTTCTGGAGGAGGCCATAATCACCTTGTGCCATTAAAATCCTCACTCAAATTTTCTGTAAAGCAGGAACACTTTTGCCCAAAGCCTTCTCACATTCACTCCACACTATGTAAGAGCCATTCTCTTACTCACTGAAATTATAAAGACTCAGATTCTGTGTCCTTTACAGAAAACGTATCAAAGTGCCATGCAGAATTGCTGTGGGATATTAAGAACTGCTGAATTTTAAAGCAGAGAAAGTAGAATTTCAGAGGTAAAGAATGTCATCTAAATTTTGAACCAAACTTCAGCTGAATTCAAGAATGAGGATGAATATACACTATTCATCCTCAAATAATTTTTCTGGATACATCATTGGGCAAATAAAGTTGATAGCTGAACAGTTTGTATTTTTCTGAAACATTCAGTAACTTGGGTAGAGTGTTTCAAGAATCAGCACATTAAATCTTCATCAAAAGAAGGCTGGAAAACAGGAACATCCCTTTCAAACGAAGTGACTTAACAATTCTGAGGGGGTTTTGACACACAGTATGACTTAGCTGAAAGTGGGGTTCTTATTTACTCTACAAAACCTTAAAAGCTGTGCATGCACAATAGGGCAGCTACTTCCAGCACATGATTATACTACACCAAGAAATGGCTTAGATGAGAGCATGACAAAATTGTTATTATTTTTAAGGAGGAATCTATAGCCACAGTTATCTTCAGGAAATAAATCCAGCCAAGGCAAGTGTGAGGACAGAATGAAGCACTGCCTTTAAACTGAAAATCACCACAAACATTGTGGATCTTTGCAGATGAATTACATTTAAGTAAACACAGAACTGCCTGAGTAAGAGGGAAACACTGGACAAACAAGCATTTTATTAATCCTTTGAACATCTAGGTACACATTTTAGGCAGATACAGCTACTGAGGAGGTTACAGAGAACAGGGACTGAGATTTGTGGAGGTACAGGCACAGGAGCAGTAGAAGAGGCAACAGATGCAAGCTGCAGCAGGATAAATTTATCCTAAATAATAATTACTGTGGTCAAACACTCAAATAGGGCTCCAGATAGGCTGTGAGATCTCCATCCTTGGAGATACTCCAAATCTGATTGGAAAATGCTCAGAGCATCCCCAGCCCTGCTTGAACAAGGACCTCCAGAAGTCCCTTCCACCCCGAATTCCTGGACAGTGCCATGAGCCTGGAACTTCCTCTCACAGTAACTAACCCAAACATAGGCAAATTATTTATTTGTATTTACCTACAGCTGTTCCATGTGTTCACAGGAGCACAAACTAACCCCCAGGTACTCAAAGAATTATACACAAGTATTTACAATGGCTGAAATAACATTAATGGGTTAAAAACCCCACTGCTTTTAAAAAAAATCCCTAACATTAGCTTGCCAGTCTTGTATGAACAATAAGCCTTTTCTTTTAAATTCTTTTCTGCAGCAGAAAATTAAAGCTTAGTATTTTTATCTTGAAAACCTATACTGCCAAAGAAGAAAACCTAAAAAGGGTTTGTGTGACACCTGAAAGGTGATCTTTTTTTTTAAACTGACATTTACATCACACTGAATTCCTCAAAAGCTTTCCTCCATCTTTCCTCCATTTTCTCCTAGTTACCTTGCTCTCCTTTTTCTCAGTTTTCTATTTACTGTAGAAATACTGGCTTATCTTATTTTTCTAGATCCTAACTTTTCAAGCATCCTCATTCCCTTAAATTACTTCTTGGGACATTAACAGTAGAGGTAGAGCAAGCAAGCTCATAGTCTGCCAGTGGAAATAAAATACCACCTTGCTGATCACTGATCACAGAAAAGGGTGAATAGTGTTAGAGTTTCACTATCTGCTAAATGCCCCATAAATATCCCCTAAACTGCAAACTTTGATCATGAATCTCACCCTGCCAAGCTCCAGCAGTGAGCTAAATTTTATCCTTAGTGCCACAGACCAGCCCTACTAAAATCACACCACTGAGCTCACAGCTGAGTCTGCAGAATGATTTAATCTGGTCCTAAGGGAGAATTTCAGGGCAGGAGTTTAAAGCTGGCTGTAAATTCCACCCTCTCCCAACCCAAAACACAAATACCTGTGTTAATGCCTCCCCTTGAACCAGAGCTAAGCTCACACAAAGTCCTGTACAGGGGCCAAGGCACAAATACCTGCAGGATGAGACAAGATTCCAAAATATCACAGCTCTAAGTTCATAAGAGGAGAAGGATGGGTATGAGGGAGACAGAAGCCATGGGAACAGCTCTGCCAAGGATTCCCCATTGCTGCATCTTTCTCTCCACTGACAAGAGCACTGTGAAGACCAAAATAACTGAAAATCCAATTAAACTCATTAAAAACAATATAGTCTTAGTTCTAAACAGGTATGAAAATTTCATTTGACTGTGAGTGCAGCAAATTTATGCTTCCTGAATACATTAAAAGAGAAATACAGCACAGAATAGTACAGTATAGAATTCTTTTAGTGGGATGCAGGCTTTGGACTTTTTTTTTCCATTAGCAGTTCCCTGGACTATGAAAATTTATAGAAGATAAATCCAGTCAGAATCCAGTGCTCATGTGATATCTTCCCTCACTTCACCACAGCGTCCCATTTCCCTCTACAGCCAGTGTTAAGTCATTATCTCAGATGAATCCCCCTCCCTTTTCAGAACTGAGTATTGATTTCCCTTAGATGCAGGGGAAAAAGAGCAGGAAATGAAAAATTTCTTACAAAGACTTTGCCTGAATAATCATGCAAAGTATCCCGATCTTGCAAAAATAATTTAATTCAGAAACAGGCAATTAAGACAAGATTTCGTGGTGATGCTGAAGTATAAACACAAAAAAAAATTGGTGGTACTCACTCAGGAAGGCAGCTGACAAAATCCATCAGAGAAAGAATCAGGAGAGGTGGTATTTTATCTAATTCACTTGCAGCTTTTTGCAATGGGTGATTTGCTAACATCCTATAGAAACAGTGAAAACATCCAAAAGGCCCCTGGAATAATGCAGCCTTTCCACAACCCTCTATATTGTTCTCCTGGCTGCGTAACAGACACAAGAAGTTTCTCTACAGAGGCAAAACAACGAGCCCCTGCTGATGCTGAGATCAGGTTTGCTTCTATGGAGTAGAGCGACAGGACTTCGGTGTGACATGAAACTGCCACAAATCACAATTTAAATACTCTGCCTCGAGCTCATCCCTGAGCAAACCTCACAATTCTTGCCTGCAACGGGGAGAACTTTTCAATCACTTCCATTTTTACTGAATTACTGGTGAAATTCACCCAGGTGTTGGGGGTTTGGCAGCACTGATGGATTTCCAGCATGCTGAAGCGCCACGTTACCTAACGCTGCTCCCAACACTGGGTTTCAAAATCTGAAAGTTCATTTTAAAAACCACCCCCAAGGCTGCTAAACTTAGAGAAGCAGAACACTACCACCAACCACTGAATTTCTTCTGTGTTTTCCCCTCTTCTTCTCCTTCTCCTGTGAAGAGGAGCTAAATGGTGGCACTCTGCAAGCTCGTATCCCGAGTTACACTGCGATGGAGCCAAACCCCAGCGCTGACACACAGTGTGACAAAGCTGGTGACAAAGCTGTCAAATTAGGATTTTGAACTCCATTTAACTTATCTTTGCACAGAAGTCAGTGAAAATCTGTACAGGTTTCTTCACTGTTAATGGAGTCCCTGAGATTTGTGTCATCCTAAAGGAGACAACTGCAACAGTGGGATCAGCTGCATCCCACAGCACCTGTGCTTCCTCCACCAACTTCTATGACTAACCCACTTTATTTACATGCACAAAGGACAAAGCCACGCTTAAAATTTTTATTATCAAGTATTATTTTATCAAAAAAACCCCACCAAACCTAAAAATTATTCAAACACGTGGAACAAAATGGAAGATGCCCTGACATCAAACTTTATCAACCAAAAAAAGGAAAATTCTCCTGTTCCTGAGCACCTGGTAAGGAACAGGCACAGCAGTATTTCCTTTTTTCAGATATGGAAATGGTTCCAGCAACAGTTTGAATACTTGCCTGAAAAAGTCCTACCAGATTTTTAAGTAGTGCATTATTTAGGACCCCTTCAAGCAAGCCAAATGACTGAACTGAAAATACCAATGATGGCAGAAAGCCTTGTCTGGAAGACAATTATTGCCAAATTAGGATGATCAGAGATGAGCAGGACACTGCCTCTTTCAGTCACACATCCACAGCTGAGAGACAACAGAGCATCTGGCTCAGCTTCTCCTGAAAAAGCTGAAATGGATGGTGAAAACACACTGGTGTTTGTGAATAAACACAGAAAAAAACCCAAACCAAACCAATAAGAAAGCCCAGCCAGCAGAGAGGGGACTTAGCAACGGGCAGGGAGTGCCCTGGGACATCTCCTGGCACCTCCTGGCTCCACACAGGGCAGGAATAATGAGATGTGGTCACTCCAGTAATCAAGAAAAGTGGCATATTTGGCCACTTGGACCAAGAGGCAGCTCATGGTCTGGAGGCACATTGCTATTATTTCCTGTGACTGTTCCAAGGGCTGCATTTATCCTCTGGGAAGAGCTATAAATAGAAGGGATGTTTTCCAGAGGGAAGGGCGTTAGTGGTCACTTTTACCCAAACATTGCCAAAGAAGTATCTTTAGGTCCAGCACCTGAGCCCTCCCTTCAGCTGACAGGTTTTGTTTCTAGAAGAATTAAAGCGACTTCTCTTGATGGTCCCTTTCACTAGAACACAAATCAAGAATTTAACGTGTTCATATTAATTTCTCTTGCTCAATATATTTTTCGCTATTATTTCCCATGCAATACAACTGATTACAGAGAAGTTAATCCATGCAGACTTTGCAAGGAAAACACCAATTTACAGGTGTTTTAGTTGCTTAGTAAACCTGAAATTTGGTGGGTTTTTCAAACGTGGTTTTGGATACTGGGCCCCAACAGTTACTTTATCACCTGAGGAAAATATTCTGTATCTGTTTTGTTATAGCACAAGACCATCAAACCTCAATCAATTCTTAATTGCTTTGAATTAATAAACAGAAAGCAAAACCAAAAGAGATTTCAAAGACATCTGCTCACTGGACTTGGTAGTCATTTCCACAACTGCAACATTTTATCAGCTATTTGAAAATACAGGATGCAGCTTCCCAGACAATCTCAGTTGCTGTACACATATGGTCCTAATTAAAGCAAGAAAACGAGTTTATTCCTGTACAACACTTCCTAGCAGCAGCAGCTGCCAATCACCTGATAACTCTGAACGTGTTCTCCACTCAGGATTCTTATGCCTTTGAAAATTGTTGTTATTATCCAAAAGAGAAACCTTTACTGACCTTATTAGCAGAAGAGAAGATAAAGCCATTTATTACTTGAAGGCTTTCATACAAGGACCTCCTACAGTGGGACTTAAGAAATCATCTTCATAACAAAAATTGCAGGTTTTTTTTTTTTTAAAAGCAGCATGTATTGGGCTGACAATTACTGGAAAACAGTTTAAAAACAGCACCATGAAGTTTCATTTTCCCATTTGACTCCACCCGGTATTTTAAATGGCCAGTGGAAATATTTTACTTCAGCCTTTCACCATCGGCAATAGAAAAAAAAAACAAGGGTTTTTTTTTTGTTAATTATGATGTGCATTGTCTGCTGAAAAATAATTACTTTTTACCTATGAATTTCTAAAATTATTTCAAGTGAATGTGTGAATGCACATTATGATGTGCATTGTTTGCTGAAAAATAATTACTTTTTACCTATGAATTTCTAAAATTATTTCAAGTGAATTCCAACACCCCCTATCCACAGTACAAGGATAATCAAAGCCTAAACTAAACAGATATTAACCTTAACAGGAATTCAGGATTATCTCAGCACATTCTGCAATGAGTCAGCCCAGATTTATTTTACTCTTATCTGTCTTTTAGTGCCCATTGAAGGCATTTCCAAAATAAAACCAGAGTTACTTCTATGTTTTAGTAGAAACATTACTCAGACAAATGCACACCCTTTTACACCAGCACCCCCCTTTCTCAAGGGGCTGGAGAGTGGTTTGTACAGGCTGAGTGCCAGGTCACCTTGCTAAAAATTGTACTGCTGTGTCCTCCTGGTCACCACCACAAGGTCACCTTCGACATTTCCAGGAGTAGTTTCACAGCTTCTATCCCTGCTAATATTACTGGGAATTCTTTCTGTGCTTTATTTTGGTTTTATTGATTTTATTCTTGGGTGGGCTTTTTTGTTTTCTTGGATTTAGGAGCACAGGTAATGATTTTTTTATGTAGCAAAGCTATAATTAGTATTTTTAGATTTACAATTTCAGAAGATTGCAAGTGTTATTTGAGGAGAGTTTGGTGAAACAAATAATTTTGGATGATGAGGGATAGAACCAGAACCATCTGGGGCATCAGAAATTCACCCCTGTGGAAACTGTATTTGAACAGAACCACAACTGCACAGGATCAACAAAAAGTTTTGTACTTCAGGGCTTAACCCAGCATATTACACAAAATGAAATGGCAGAGCTTCATTCCATTTAGGACTCTTCCTGAAAGGACACTTTGAAAAATTATAAAGCAAACCTCCTTCTGATCTCTTCTTTTTAGTTACTAAATGCTACCCTGCATCCCGAGGAAATGGCACCTGGCTGGGGGATCCAGGGACACCTGGTCCTCAGGAATCTGCTGAGGTTGTTTCCTTCATCTGGGGCAGGTTTGCTCTGAAAGCTCATTTTTCTCCTTTTAATATTATTACAGTTTTGTATCATGAGATAGTAGCAGTATTTAGCTCTTCTGTTCAGGATAAACAACTGATTGATTTAAAGGTACTGAAAAGAATCCATCACTGCCACAAGTGACATTTTAAAAAACATTCTGCTCTCAGAGCTCCCCTGCTTGCCAGAAAGATGCTAAACAGGTAATTTATAATGATGTGCAGCAGCAGCAGCACAAGTAAATACAGGCATGAGACCTGAACAGGTTCCTATTTCAAAACTGTCAAGTTTGATTTCTAGTTTTGTTCAAATTTTTGTCTTTTCTTCATCATGACATGTTTACCAAAGGGAAAGTGGAAGCAACTGTAGCGTAACATGCTGGCACCAACAAGTATAGATGATTTATAGGAAAAAAAAAAACCCCAAACTATCATAACAGTAACACTGAATGCTCTTTGTAGCCATACTAGTTAGCATGTAATTAGTGGATACAATTAGTTATTAGCAACCTTCCCAATAGAGACAGCAAGAATTTGCTGGAGTGTTTCAGATTTCTTAAGAGGGCAGGAAAAAAAAAAAGGCATTTGAATTTCAGGGTCGAGTTTGCATTAAGCTGTCAGTTTTATCATGGTAATCTGGAGCCAGAAACACTCATGTATTCAACCCACTCTAAAATTCAGAAGGACACTTCCTGGTTTTTCTTAGGTTTCACTTTCAATCTCCATTAAACTTCACCATATATCCTTCTTTGACATATTTAATCTCAACACAAGAGAGAATCTTCCAGAAAGACAGGAGATCCTGCAATGTGAGGAAGAAGGAAGCCCAAAACTATGCACTCACAATAAACCCGATTAAACAAATCCAGTTAAAATCTCATTCCTTTGTGGATAAGCACAGACCTCTACACAGATGCAAATTGTTTTCCAGTTATGCTGTAAACCCCCTCCTTCTGGGACTTTCCAATTTATGTCAATGTGTAATTAGCAAATGAATTGCTCTGCAGATTGCATTCAGTATTCTTTTCCTTTTCTTAATTCCCCAGCTAACATAACCTTCCCCCTTTCTCCACTTCCAAAACTCCCAAAATCATTTTCAACTTGCGGATTCTCAACAAAATCAGCTTCACATCATAAAAAGTAATGAGAACTGGCAGTTGGCCAACAATTGACTCGGCAAAGGTAATCATCTTCCAGCACCCATAACCCAGCACAGGAAAACTGTCAGTGAGTTCAGGATAAATACAAGCACAGACACTTGATGTGCTCAGCTGGTCACTATGTAATGGAATTTTACCCTTCCTTCCTCTACTGCCCCATCCCTGCAAATGTTCAAGGCCAGGCTGGATGGGGCTTGGAGCAATCTGACCTAGTGGAAGGTGTCCCTGCCCATGGCAGGGGGTTGGAACTGGATGACGTTTAATGTCCCTTACAATCCAAACCATTCTATGACTGATGACACACAATTCATATGCTGAAACCCAATCAGAACCTTTATAATACTGGTTTTCAGTGCCTTTTTAAGGTTGCATCAGTTGTAACAAATGCAAATTGCTGCCAGTTAATCCTGTTTAGGAACTTCCAGATAAACAATTCTGGAAACCATTTCTTCACAGGTTATGCAGGTCACCTGTATGATGCATGAGCAAACATTTCCTTTAACCCAAATAGGACGTTCTGCCTTTCACTCTGAAGCCAGGCTGTACCCTGGGAAGAGCTCTGGAGTACTTACTCTATTATTCTGGTTATTTTTCATGCATCTCCTCCCTTTAAAACAGCACAACATCCACTAGAGGTGACAAAAGACCTTCATCTCCCTAAATCTCAACACATAGAACATCCCCCCTTTTAAGACAGCTCCTAAATTACCCTGGCCAACTTCCCAGGAGAGAATCTGTCCCTACAGCATTGTCCAGGGTTCCTCCTCACCGCACCACCTCAGCCCCAAACATCCACTATGACTTCTCACAGAATCACAAAGCTTGGAAAAGATCTGTGAGATAGAGTCCAACCATAAACCCAGCACTGACACACCAGAATTATCCCTGGACACAGCCACCAAACACCTCAGGCCCCTGAGCTTCAACAGCATCAGAGCACAAAGAGGCAGCTGCTGCAGGCCAGATCTTCTGATGAGAAGATAAAAAGGCAAGAAAGCAAAACAAGGCAAGGGAGAGAATTTTAAAAAAACCCCAAAAGGTCAAAGATTAATTCCAAAAATCCCTGTGAAATACATACTTGAAGTGTTTTCCCTGAAATGCTTCACTTTACACTGCATTCATCAACTTGTTAATGTGTATCTTTATCCAATTTTAGCTGAAGGAACCGTAAGCCCATTTGTAAAAAATTTTAAGGGTTTTGTGAAGGTATAATGAGACACTTTATAATTGTACCCTTCTCTCCAGGTGGTAAATGTTAGACCTTTCTTTGTGCTTGGCTGAAGCAAGTATATAAATTATTAAATATCTGCTAGGAATGTGTCACTATTGACCTCTCCTCTGCAGAATGCCTCTACCTGACTATCACTAGGAAAAACTGGCAAACCTCACACTGCAAACTACTTCCAAATCTACACTCACCATTCTGAGCTTTACCGAGGTAGACCTGCTGCAAAAACACCAGGAGGCCACAAAGAAGCTCTGAGAGCTGCAGAACCTCTGGCACAGAGACAAACAAAGGGTTGGGGGTGCTAACCTGGAGAAGAGAAGGCTCTGGAAGACCTTAGAGCCCTTCCAGGGCCTGAAGGGGCTCCAAGAAAGCTGGAGAGGGACTTGGGACAAGGGACTGGAATGACAGGATAAGGGAGAATGGCTTAAAACTGACAGAAGGCAGGGTTAGATGGGATACCATGAAGAAATTCTTCCCTGTGAGGGTGGGGAGGCCCTGGCACAGGGTGCCCAGAGCAGCTGTGGCCCAAGAAGAAGTGCCCAAAGCCAGGCTGGACAGGGCTTGGAGCAGCCTGGGAGAGTGGAAGGTGTCCCTGCCCATGGCAGGGGGTGGAACTGGATGGGCTTTAAGGTCCCTTCCAACCCAAACCATTCTGTGATCCCGTGAAAGCTTTCCTGTAATCAGATCCCTGGTGCGCTCATGGGTAACGAATGCAAGTATGTAAATATTCAGGCATGAAAATACAAGACAGCTTTTGTGGACAGAAATAAAGCAGCACTGTCTGCCAATTGTTAAATGCATGCTCAGAATGACTTTGTATAAAATTTGTATCTTTTAAAAAAAACTCTTTACTAACATTGCTTTAAAAAAACACACCTGAATTCTTCTACACGTGTCCACTGTAACAGCACCTTTGTGGCAGAATTTCTTCATGGTGATTATGAGGATGGAAGCTGATTTATCTACTCAAAAGTGTTCCCAAAGGCAGGAATTCATCCCCAAGAGCTGGAAGCACATCCCTCCCCCTGGCTCCCGGAGGCGAGGGGAGGAGTCCCACACACCAAGGGAACGGCCAAGCTTTGCAAATCATCAAATAAACAAGAAAGTTTCAAATTTTACTGCTGATTACAGCAGGCCAGGAAACAGCAAGATTCGTTTCACTGCCAATTCCGCTGGGAATCCTGGAGGACAAGTCAGGAAGCAGAGAGCTGCGGGGGTGGGGGAGAGCATGGCAGCGAATAAAAATCAATACTTGGCTTGCAACAGGAAAATAAGGATTGCAACAGTGGCAGCAAACAACGGGCCAGTTACTCAGCAGAGAGGAGCTGACTTTAAACAATATCATCAATATGCAAACTGTAACTGCAGGCTGAGGTTCATGAAATATTTGCCTCCTACAAACCAGTTCTGATGTTCTAGAAACATTTTAAAAGTTACATACACATTCGATTTTGACAGATCAGGCATCCGCTATTTGGGGCTGCTCCTCTGTACAAAACAGGTCCTGCAGAGTCTTATTTTCCCATCTGTCAGGCTTTAAATATATTAATAAACATTCAGAAGAGACTAACAGTTTCTTGAAAACATAAATAAAGGAAAAAAATCTCATTTCAACCCCCGACACCCTTAGAATCCAAGTCTATCATATATTTATTCAGCTTTAACTCATCATAAATTTTCTAGATAACAGAATTCTCATTTCTAGTGCAGCCAATCACTTGTAATAATTGGGTTCTTCTTTTTACAAATCATACTTTATTATCTTGTACAAAAAAAACAATAAGTGGCACTTTGCAAGTGATCATTTTGATAACAGGCTGAATAAAGCCTACAAGCTTTAGAACAGGACTTTCTCTGCTCATTTGGTTAAAAGTGGGTATTTTTACTGCTAGTATCTGTGTTACACAGTAGCAGCTGGCACTGAAAGGACTGAACTGTATAAGACTCCTAAATTTTTTTTTCTTGTCTTACAGCAAACATTCCAGAAATACAAAAAATGGCCAAAATTATACCACAGCAGATCACGTGGAACTTATTTTCACTCAGATCTATTTAGATGCTACTCATGCTTTCCATACTCATCCCATCCATGTCCGTTTTACGCCTCAACCTCTCCAAGTAAAAATAAAGCAAGCTCTCCCCAAACTCCAGCAAAAGCAAAATTTACTGATTAACATTTCCAACACGAAACTCTTGAAAGTGTCTGTGATGACATTAAAGCACAAAAGGCTTCTTTCCTCTGTGCCTGCCTACAGCTCTGGGAGTTCAGCAAATAATTTAAACCCAGTGAGATGTCACCTTGTTTGAGCTGAGCACTGGAAATACAGCTTAGATCAGGAACATCCACTAGAACTGACTCACGGAGGCTTAGGAGATGTTTGCTGAACGTTTCTGGGAGATTTTTCCAGCCAGGTTTCCACTGCTGAGAGGCATGGGATGGTTTACAACCCTCACCAGCAATCCAGATGTGATCTTTATAAACATCTAAACAGGCTTGGCCTGTTGTAGCTGTATCAGTCCTTCTCTTGTTTCAGCTTGGAAGATGCCATCCCTTTCTGGAAATAATTCCGGGCTGGGATAAGGTGACACACAAAACCACCCAAACAGGTGGGCAGAGACCCTCAGACTTCACTGGGGAGCACCCACTGCCCACGAGAGGTCAGGGCAGGTTGGGAGCCCATCCCAAACACCAGAACTATTCCCTGTTCCACCAGCAGCCTCTGCCTGGGCTCCACAGCCTCCAAAGGCAGGATTCCATTCTCTGCTCCATCCCCCAAACAGGCTGGAGCACTCTGGCAGGTCTCTGCTCCCTCCTGGTCCTGCATACATCCACATTCCTCGATGCCCTCCCAGCAAGATATATCCCCCAGGCAGGGAGGAGAAAGAGGGATGAGCCACATTTTCCCTTACTGATTCACACAGCGGGCAAAACCTAAGCAAGAATGTAGGTAATTAGACCTCTTTGCTTTTCCTATTATTTTCTTTTAAGAAAATGGTAGCTCTTGTTGACAGAAAAATTTCAAATACAATTGTCTAATTCTCTGTTGGCTGGGCATGAGAAATGGACAAAGTCAACCCCTAAGTTATCATTTCCATATCCAGGACTGTCTGAAACTGGATTTTTTAATTGAAAATGTAATCTTTATTCAGTCCCAACCATGGTGGTCATTGCCAAAAACTCAAAATTCAAGAGATACCAGAACTGTACTTGCTTATAGAGGGAATAGCTAAGATTTGACATATACACAACAACTGTGGGATAGATCTAATTTGCAATCATTTTCACATTGGAATGGTAACTTTTATAGGACAACCAAACTCATAAATTAAGCCTTCCATGATGGGAAAACAAATTCCCACAGTCACACCTATCTATGAGGGCAACAGGAACATCCTTCCCAACAATGACCAAGTCAGGGAGTTTCATTTCTCTTGGCCTTTTGCCTTCACAGCATTTCAGTTTTTATCCCTTTAAAGAAACAAAAATGGACCCGTTATCCAGAGGCTTATCGGGAATGTTCACCTTAAACTCTGAAAGCTGAAGCATGGCATCGATCACACCACATTTTACTGATTATGTCAGAAAATGCTATTTGCATTTCTGAATACTGAATTTAAAAAATGTAGGTCAACTTTGCTGGGTTTCCTTTTTTTTTTAAAGGCATGTTGAACTTCTGAACACTTTAGTTAAATCACCACACTGAAATCAGTATGAATTTCAGGTGACAACAAGCACTGTGAAGAAATGATCATGCTGCAGGTTACAGACTGATTGAGTCTTTGATATTCAGGCAAATTATCATTCCCATCTGCCAGTGCACTTCTGCCTGTTAACTGCGACCCTAAATCAAATCTTGGGTTACTACAGGTTACTACAGTCTCCCTGGAACATAAAACCTACTGTATGGCTACTCTGGTTTCATATAACAACTATGTCATTAGTTAATGATTTAAAATTTTACCCTCTGTGAGCAATTCACATTCCAGTGGACTGCTGGAGTGGTTTCCACTTTTTTTTTCCTCCTCTTTAAATGCTACTTTAGCGTTAAAATTCTGAAGTCAGTATTATAAAAATCTGTTGAGACAATGTCTCAGGATCATTAACATATGTTCAAGTGTTTGAGTACTCTGAATCCTCGTGATATAATGGCAAAAAAGTACATTCAAAATATTTTCAGCTTTATTCAAAATGGCTTTTTTTTATTGAAGACACAATTAAAGACACTTATTTTGGCTTTTAACTTGAGATCTTCAGAACTCCTTATTTAAAACTATAATGAGTATTGCTCTCACTGCTGTTTTTTTCCAACTGTATTTGAAAGAAAAGAAGGCAAAAAAGTTTGTGAAAACATCCACAGAGACTCACTCACACTGTGATTTTAAAAAAACTTTAATGGCTCAGGTTCCATTGTGAACCTTTTTCATATAATTTATTGCAGAAGACGATTCACATCTGTAGGGACACTAAAACATTCTGTTACTCTAAATAACTGAAAATAGACACTCAGCTGACAGGAAAATTTTAGAGAAGTCAGGAAAGATGTATCTGAAGACAGAAAACAAAACACCCCAGCCTGAATGAGGTACCTGAAGGACTGGACTGTTTTTTAACTACTATTGAACTTGGCACTTGGAAACAGCCAAGAATTTGCATCATTTATGAGGATGAAATTAAAGCAGGCAGGTAAAAAAAAGGAAATTCATTTCTTTGGACTGAATGCCTGTTGCCCATCCGTGACCACACTCTCAATGTGACACTCAGAGCAGCTCTGCCAGCATTGCTCAGTTTTCTACACATTTAACTATACAGCTTTCACGTTAGATGTCTATGAGTAATATGTATTAATAAAAATTAAAAAATAAATAACCGGTTGATTTTATCTGTACTGATTTATAGAGATTCAGACTTTCAGTTTTTCTTTGTACTTTTTATTTATATTTCTCTTAGTTGCTCACGTTTACCCTCGATAAAACAAACCTCTTTTCACATACTTAGGTCTCTATTTTAGCTAAGTTTGTTAATGTTCCCAATTTCCAGAAGTGCCAGATGACTAAAACATAAAATATTTCTGTGAAGAACTGCTATTTCTGTTGCTTAAAAAAATAACAGAGAATTGAATTTTCCATTAATTTGGTGTCCAAAGTATTTCCAGGCACCTACATATCACTTCCAGTTGGGAGAACCTCAGTTTCTCTTTCCCAGAACTAATTTAACAACACAGATAGGGACCAAAATCCTCCAGCAACACCAACACCACAGGCATTTGAGAACATTACAATGATAATAATAATAAAATATGATTGTAGCAAACCTTCTATGCTCAGCTTTCATCTTGACAGACAACTAAATCCAGTGCACCACCATGTGGCAACATATTAGGGAATGGTTCACATACCAAGACCTGTTTTTTTCCACCTTCAAAATTTTTTGCTATTTCTTAAAAAAATAAATGTTAACAAATCCCTCTTAGTGTTTATAAGATCCCCCTTAACAAGTTGCCACAGCTTCACGCATCTCAGAAGCTATTTTTTAATACACCTGGACCAGCAAAAAAATGCTTGAGCATTTTTATTTGTAAAGCACAGTATTTACCTAAAAACATAACTGCCCCAGGACCAGAGAACCAGCTCTGTTTCCTGCCAACCTCGCTCCCTCGCACAGGAGAAATCTGGCAAAAGCCTATACTGCACATCGAATTCCTTTTAAAACATAAATACATTAAAATAAATAAATCAAGCTAAATGCTGGTCTCACATCTGATTAAAAGCTTAAAAAAAAAATCTTGCGAAAAAAATCAAAACCTTGAAGGAATACACATGCATTATTTAGCAGCTGCTCAGTTACTCTGGAACTGCCTCTCTACAGCTGAACAACAAGAAAATAATCTTTTTCTTCCACAAGAAACACTAACACAAGGTCTCAACAACACTAAGAAAACCCTGATTCTCAAAGCCACCACATGCCACTTAGTACCCTGGAATTTACTTCTGCAGCCAAATGCTAAACTCAGAGGGGAAAAAAACAGCTTTTCATTAAACCGGACAGCCTTGCCTCACATAGCACAGTGCTGCTGTATTTCACCTTATCACAAAACTCCAGAATTCAGGCTCAGCTGATTCTGGATTTCATGAAACAGAGAGTTAATTCATTATGCCTTAACATACTTGCAAGCCATTTTGTACCAATACACTGAGCCCAACCCGAACCAGCAGCAAAGACTCAGCACAGCCTCCTGCTAGGAGCCTGATCTGGATTCCCTTTCTCTCTCCCACAGCTCACCGGACCTAAAGGCTCTGCTAAACCCGCTCAGAAATGTGACAGAAAATTGGGTGAGGCGATGTGCAGCCACGCCAGGGAGGCAGGAGGGTTCCCACAAGCTCCGTACCTCGAGCACTGCGAAAACCTGTAATGGGAGAGGTTGGAGCCAGCAGCGCTCTCCTTCCAGAGCCCAGGACGGACAGACCCGCGGTTCTCCTGCTGCAAAGTTGCTCTGGAGCGATTTGGAAGTCTTACCACAGAGCTCATCGTCAATCCAATGCATGCACTGTAACCACGTTAAAAAAAAACACACCCCAAAAGCCGAAAAAAAGATAATTCACCTCCTGCTTGAAGATGACGCTGGAGTTTCCTCATCACCAACTCCAGGTCCCCTCCTTCCCCTCTCCCCAGCCCAGCCCTGCTAACACGAAGCCTGAAAAGCTCTTTCTCTGCAACGAAGACCATCACGATTTTCTGCCAAAGACAAACCAATAGCAAGAACACAATGCACATTATGCAAGTTACTGCAGAGTTATGCAAGTTAGATGCATATTTTCACTCGCTCTGCCGAGGACTCCGAAGCCACTTGTTTGATGTGGATGCCTACTCTTATTCTGAGCTGTCAAATCTTCCCCTGCTTGTCTCAACTGGCTTTTTTACACTAAAATTTCAAGCAGCCGCTACAGATATTAATGAAGCCCTTCCATTACATACAATAATACAGGCCACTAAAACCACAACATCTGAGCACAGTACCACACATGTCTACCCCAACCCGGGTCTCAGGAGACACGGTAGGCAGAGGACAGCACCTTATTTACTGTAGATACCCCACACTCCAGAATGCCAAAACAGAGGAAAGCAGCAGAAATCTCTCGAGCCAAGCCAGGCCTCGTGGTGGAAGTACCACCTCACAAGCAAAAGGAATTAGAGAGTTACATAAACACCTCTATGCTGAAAATGAATAATTTTTTGTTCAAACACCCCCCCAAACCTGATGTGTTTTTTTTTTTTTAAATCTGCCTCCATACTTCTGCAGTCAGCACCAGTGAAGCAAGGAGACACAGATTTCACATATGGCCTTACAGTCAAAAGTAAATGGGAGCAACTTCTCCAACAATATAGGAGCCCTCACTTTTTCCAAGATGAGCCACACAAAAATGGAAGCTTTTTGGGCACTAAATCCATCGATTTCGGGGGGAGATCTCAATCTGCCACTTCAGACGACCGCTCAGAGATCTGACCGTACCTACCAAGGAACATGGACACATAACTCTTTATTTCTAGTTTCTGTCCTTTCTCCCCTATTTACCAGCACTGCCTGTAACAAAGCATGAAAGTGACATCCAAGTAACTTCCCAAAGCCATGAACAAGCCCCCAGAACCTGAACCCTCCTGCTCGCCCACCAGACACGAGAACACAACCACTTACAGCCCCAAGACTGCTCCAAGCTTCCCAAAGCAAACAAGGTTAAAGGCACTCGCCAACATCCAGACTTTTGAGGGAAGCAACTCCTTCGGCCAGGCTGGATTCATCTCATTTGGGAGCAAAACCCAATCCAAGTGTGATGCCTTACACAAGCAACAACTATTTATCTAAGGATTTAAATAGAGCCTGCTTTTACAAGTAGCCTGTGTCTCTTTCTGAGAAGCACAAGTAACCTCCAACAAACCTGAAAGCTGCACAGATTCTGAAATGGGAGACAGGGAGGAATATACGAAAGAAATCTGGTTTAAAAAAAAAAAAAAGGAGAGGGGAAAAGAATTTAAAATCTTTACAGCGGATATTTCAAAACCTTCCAACACACCCAGCAAAGGTATCCTTTCCCTGAAGCACGGCACTAACTGCACAGTGACCACCTTATAAAGTTACCTCCCCAAACCTGAGGGAACAAGATTATTTTTTTTTAAATGACTGATGAAATTCGGTATTTACACACTTCTAACAAGTTCTCAGCTGTATCCAGCAAGCAGTTTGAGAGACCCTTCACGCAAATACCTTCATCCCACGGGAAAAAAAAAACCAAAACAACCAGCCCAAACCCAACAAGCCCTCCTCTATTCCCAGCAGCCTAGAGAGGATTATACGGCCACTGAAGAATGCGAGTTGGTACTACGTGCATTTTTAAACAGAGGGGGGGGAAAAAAAACCACGGAGAAAGATAGAAAGCAGCTCACCTTTATCCTGAGTGCAGGACAGGATCTCCTCCTCTTTGGGGTTAGTCACCTGGGTGATAATGGACGGGTTGTCCATGGAAACAGAGTGAGATTCCACCTGGCTATTTCCCTCTCAGAGGCAGGCTTGTGTGCGGGGGGGGATG
>VWZV01000566.1:150405-287681 GCA_013397155.1 Irena cyanogastra
GGCCGGGCGGGGCGGGGCCGGGCGGGCAGCGCGCACAACACAGCGGGGGCGGGGCAGGGGCGGGGATTAAAGCGGAGGGCGGGGCCGGGAAAGCCGTGAGGGCGCGGGGAGGGCTCGGCCGCCATTTCCCGCCTTGGGCTGCGCGGGAAAAGATAAATCACGGCGTCGGAATTGTTTAGGTGGGAAAAGAGCTGTGGGATCAGCGCTCCTGTTTCAGTCACTGAGTGCCACTTGCGGCTTTTCTTCAAACACCTCCAGGGACGGTGATTCCACCACCTCACTGGGGCGTCCTATTTCTGATCTGTAATGTCTAATCAACTTTTCTGTGAAGGAATTGTTCCTAATGTTCAATCTATACCTCCCCTGGCCCAACCTGAGGCTGTTACCTCTCCTCCTGTTCCCTGGAAGCAGAGTCTGACCCCGAGGTGCCCCCTCCTGTCAGGGAGTTACGGAGAGTGAGAAAGTCCCCTCTGAGCCTCCTTTTCTCCAGGCTGAGCCCTTTTCCGAGCTCCCTCGGCTTCTCCTGGTGTTCCAGAGCCTTCCCCAGCTCTATTCCCTTCTCTGGACCTGAATGTTAATGGGCTCATGAACAGGTATAAGCCATCTGATTTGAAGATGTGCGGAGTGAAGTATTTTAACAGGTGACTGTAAGGTGTCTTTTTCAGAAGCAAGTGTGCCGCTCAAATCACAGAATCACTCCATTTGGAAGTGACCACAGTGGGACATCTGGTCCCATGTCCCTGCTCCAGCAGAGAGGACCTCAGCAGGGCCATCCCAGAGCACATGGCACAGGAATATCCCCAGGGAGGGAGACTCCACAACATCTCTGGACAGTCTGTTCAGGGCTCGGTCACTGCACAAGAAGAAGTTCTGCCTCATGTCCGGGGGAACTTTCTGGGATCATTCCTGCCCATTCCTCTGGTGCCATTGCTGGACCCCACAGAGCAGGGCCTGCTCCCTGCTCTGAGCCCTCCCTGCAGATGCTGACAGGCATTGGTGAAGTCTCCTCTCAGTGCATCCTCCCAAGGCTGAACAGCCCCAGCTCCCTCAGCTTTTCCTCTTAAGAGAGAGTCCATTTATCTTCTTGTAGCCTCTGCTGGGCCCACCCCAGGAGCTCCTTGTCCCTCTTGTACTGCAAAGGTACTGATGGCAGACTTGGCTGCTTCTCTCACAGCAAATGCCTTCTTTCTTTTTCCTAAAAGGCATGTCTGGCTCTCCAGGAATTCCCAGCATTGCTGTTTGCTGGTGCATGAGGATATAAATTAGGGTGTACCAGTCCTGCTCCCACCCTCCTTGGTACCTGCCATTACCCAGGGCCTTGGGCCCGATGGTGGGGAAAGTACATGGGGAAATCCACCACAAATAATGGCTCTTTTGTGGGGCTGCCAGGCTGTAAAACCAAGAGAAAACCTTAAAAAAGCATGGTCATGTATTTAACATAAATAAAGAATTATAACCTCCTTTGCCTCCTAGAAAAAAAAAAAAAAAAGACCTCATGTATATTCAAGCCTCTATTGTACCTTGCTACACTAAAGATAGGTATAATTTTATAATTAATTAAATAAATGGGGAAAATCCTTCTGTAGCAGGCACAGACGCAGGCAACATGAATTTTAGTAATATTGGTCACAATTATCTTCTTTTTGCACTAAAAGAGGAAACCACTGACCATTTGCATTAACAAAATATTTATAAATTTATCTATGAACAGTTTTACCTAACAGTAACAAAACCATGGCATTGACTCCCCATCTCTGGAAGTGCCCAGGACCAGGTTGGATGGGGCTTGGAGTAGCCTGGGATCGTGCAAAGTGTCCCTGCCCATGGCAGGGGGGTGGAACTGGATGATCTTTAAGGTCCCTTCCAACCCCAGCCATTCTGGGATTCTGTGATTCCTTTCAGCTGCCAAGCTGGGTTGCAGAAATGACCATTTTGTTCAATTCCAGCAATTTGAGCAGCTGTTTTCATTGCAGCTCTTCCTGGCTGTGAAAGAAGGCTATGGGCCCAGCCTCCAGGAATTTCTGCTCTGCAGCAGTGCCACATCCAGTTTCTGGAGAAAATTACTTAACAGCTCGGGGGCCTTGTTTCATTCCTGCAGTCAACAGATTGAAACATTTTGCTGCGAGCCTTCAAATCACTGTGTTTTTTCCAATGCAGAAAGTCATTCCAAATCTACCTGTGCTTTCTGTCTCCAAAGCTAACACTCCCTACAGAGCAGTGCAGGCAGAGATACCTGTATTGCAGGTTTCTGGGACTCGTATTTTAGGTTTTCCTGTCCTACTCTTATGACAAACACTTGCACGGGGAGTGAGCGCGATGCCACTGCTTGCATTTCATCCAACTGTGCAAGTTCCAACCTGCTCCTTGGCTTTGGCTTCTCCAGACAAGAGTCTTGCAGTTACAAACAGTCCCTCGCAGGCTGGATCGGGCGCAGAGGAACAGGAGTTGGTACATGTTGGCTAGTGGAATTAGCCCTGCTGCCTGTGAAGGCTGGGAGCTGCTGCTCCTGAGCTATTATGCAGCTTTATCGCAGCTCTGGTTATGTTGTAACCCTGCAAGTGCTTGATCTTTTACCCGCCCAGGCACTGCAGGCATTTTTAATTATCTGAGGGTTAATTTGCATAGGAACTTTTGCTGAAACAATAAATTCATACCTCTGTTATTATCTGGTATGAGTTTCTGTATCAATATTTATATTTGGGTAAAACCAAAGAAGCTTCCTGCTACTATTAAGACAAAAGAATTGCTTCAGAGCAAGTTCAGAAGTCAGCCAGAACTAAGAAAACCTTCCACTACTTTGCAGGGAAAGGGAAATTGTAATGTGTGGTGGGAGAACATGCGTTCCAATGCCTCTTTTCTATGCAGGGATGAGGAGACAGAAACATCTTGTCTGATGAAAAGCACGTTTTGCAAGGCTTGACGAATACAATGTTCACCTGGAGCCAATGTGGTCTGTGTGATTTTAATGCTGGTAAGAGTGTTTGTGCAACTCATGTAGTAAAACTCCAGTCCAACAGCTCACTGTGTGTTCATCTTCATCAGAAATTTGGTATTTGCTTCAGTTTAGAGGGGGAACTGCTGTTTGTGGTGAGGGGGAGGTAGGATGAGAGGATGTGACAGGAAGGGCTGTCTCTCCCCGTGCTTGTCCCTTTGCAGCTGCCGTGCAGCTCCCTTACCCCTCCAGCCTAAAGTGGAAAGCAAAAGAGCAAGATACTGACAGCACGCAAGGAGCTGTAGAAAGTCCATACTCTTGCAGGGCAGCGGGAGGCAGAGTGGAAGCTGAGGAAGTGCAGCTGCTCTTGTCCTGGCAGCACTGCTGTAACCTCAGAAACAGGTCCCTTCCTGTGGGCGTGGGATCAGCCTCTCCCACTCCCACCACTCCCACCACTCCCACTCTTGTGCCAGTTACGAGATAGATGTTACAGAATCAAGAGCAGTCCATGTTGTATCCTTTCCGGTTTTACTTTAGGAACACTCTGAAGTGTGTACAGTATCTTCTATCTATGTTTCTTTGTGTGCTACATGAGCTAAATCCTAAATAATCCCGTGGAGCAAGGGAATGGTTTCATCTCCCTGTCACAGATCAGAGGTGGAGGTACAGACAAAGCAATACTTAGTAGGGAATTGCAGCACCAGCTAATAGGAGATCTAGGTTTTATCATGACTTCTGACATTTGTCCTTGCTACTAAAATGCGTCCCTCTCTCAATGCCACAGGATGTTTTATAATGGGGGGGGAGGGGGGATGTTTTTAGCAGAAGTGTTCTACATTAAAAGGAAGCATTTATTTTCATAGGTATCAGCTCTGTGAAGTCTTGACCCTGGGCCCACAGTGTGAGTGTTATCCTTGACTTTAATGGGAGAACAATCAAGGTCTCCTGATATTACATCCTAAAGAAAGGAAAATACCGCAGTTTGTATCAATAAGATAAATGTCTCATACTTAGTGTAAATGACTATATTCTTGCAATAAATGGTTTATTAGATTGATTAGATGTCTTAACTTCACCTCGGCTATTAATCACTTTTGGCAGCTGTTTACTGCTTTGTATACTTTGAAGTAATGGACATTATTCCTTAATTATCTCATTGCAGCTCAGTCATTGTTTCCTAAATAGTGCCATTAGAATGGTAAATTGCAACAGTAAAACAGTGTCAATAGGAAGTTATGAAGTTCCCATTTTATGACGCATTCATAAAGTTAACTCAATCTACTCAAAATGTGGCTGTGATTTCCACATAGTGACCTATTTGCTATGATAGAAGCGATTCTGATGAGAAAACAGTTGAGCATTAAGTGTACTGGGACTCTGCTTTTACCCAAGTAAAACACAGCATATTCCCTGTTGGAATATATGTGCATATCAGAATTTATTAAACTAGTGCTTGTTTGATCACTTCTGGTTTCACTGAGTGCTGTGAATTCTGAGGATTTCGTGCCTTTGAATACAATGCGTTTATTCCTGTGGAAAAAAAAATGTGAAAACTCCAAGCAGTGCTGTCATTTAGATGGTACTCTTGTCATTCCACAGAAGGATAAGAGAGAACCAAATCAATCAGAAGAAATGGCTGCTTTTAGTTTTATCTCCAGATCTGGCAGGAAATCATAACATAGCAGTTGTACAACAATTTCCTTTCTGAGTCCCTTTTTCAGTCAACTGTAACTGTCCTGAACTTTAACATTGTGAGTTGTCTGTTTCAGGCTGAGTTGTTTGGGTGGAATCAGTATTACTGTCAATCTGAGAAAGAGTCATGAAGCTGGCTTTCAAGTATTGTAACAGAAATTGTCTCTCTTCTTTCTCCCTAATAAAGGTTTTTAGGGAAAAAGTAACATTGGAAATCATGAGTTTATGTGAGCTTTTTATTCTCCTGAGATTTTTACTGTGCACATGATAGAAAATGTAGTTCCTCACCTTGGGCTAAATTAGTGCTGAAGACAAGGTGAATGGGTTTTTTACTAACGTTAACAATTTACATTTAATCCCAAATTTCTGTAGACTCCTAATCCAGAAGCTTTGATTAAAAACCAGATTTGAAGCTGGTTTTTAAGGAACCCAGCTAAGATGAAGCCTGACTGTGCCAGCTGTTAGACACCCCCAGGAGAAACGATGCCTGAAAAGTGTTCAACCCAGAGGAAAGCAAACATATAATTAAAATGCCTGGCTGTAATTCTGGTTCTGGGTTGAATTCAGCTGGTGACCCAGAGCTGGAAGGCTCTGAGGGCTCATCACCAGGTGACCTACAAGTGATGTATCCAGTCCTACCTAACTGCAAATGCTACACCTTTGCAAGGCAGCTTGCTAATTTTTGTGGGTTTGGGGGGTTTTTTTGGGGTTTTTTTGTTTTTTTTTTGTTTGTTTTGTTGTTGTTGGGTTTTTTGTTTGTTTTGGTTTTTTTGTTTGTTTGTTTTGGGGTTTTTTTGGCAAGCAACCAAATCATGTTCCACCTTTGTCAAAGGCTGGTGAAGTGCCCCATTCACGTGCTCATTGCATCTTCTGGTTCATCTGGTCAAGCCAAGCTTAAACTGTCTCCTGCTGCCCTAAGGTGCTCCTCAGCTTTTTAGAGCTGGAGGGGAGCTGCTGCCGGGATTCAGCTGATAGAAACATTTGTAACAAAGCTCTCTCTCAGTGGAATCCAGGTGACTGAAGGCAGCAGGTTGAGTTCTTTAGCCCAAATAATTTGTCCTAGACCGGATCAAGGCTTACTCTGAATCTTATAAACTCCAGAAGCAACAGGGCCAAACCCCAACCATTTAGGGGGCCACAGCAACTTCAAGCAGTGCAACTACTTGTTTATCTGCAGCCTTAGACTATATTCATGCTACAGAGAGGTGGTGGATGCCCCATCCCTGGAAACATTCAAGGTCAGGTTGGATGGGACTCTGAGCAACCTGATTTGGTTGAAGATGCCCCTGGCCATGGCAGGGGGGTTGGACTAGGTGACTTTTAAAGGTCTCTTCCAGCCCGAACCATTCCATGATTCTACAACCTTTTGATGACGGTGAGAGATGGAATATCTCAATATGTGGAATATGTAGCAGGGCTTCACTTTTGATTGTTCTGCTGTTTCACTCGAGCAGAAGTCCCACAAGAGTGGGACAGGATAAAAGGTGGCTTTGCCCTTATCTGGTTACCCATTGTGAGCACTCTGTTCTCCAGTATCCTGCTGCAGCATTCCTGCCGATACGGCTGTAGAGGCTTGGTTTCCATTTCAGTTTCACTGGTTGTCAGAGAGTTTATCTGTGAAACAGATATAACAACAGCTAATCTCATGTTATGGTTCCGTGGCTGTTTATAACTCCTATTAATAGCAACTGTGGAAAGCCTGAGAGTGGATTTTATAAGGCGCTGGGGTAACCAGTTACTGCACATTCCCCTGAGGCTACGCAGCATCAAGTGTAGCAGCTTGTCCTTTCCAGACTAGGTCATGATCATCTTGACTCTGGCATTCCCCATCTTTTGGGGATTTGACTTTGTGCATGCTCTTGGTAATTCTTTCTGAGACATGATTCAGAAGCAATTGATTTTGCTCTATGATTTATGCTTACAAAGATTCCAGCTGATTTAAAAGAGGCTCCGTGATTAGGCTCTACCTTGTGCACCAGCTCCAGTGAGGATTTCATGGCACTTAAAAGGGATTGACTGGACTTTCACTGGAGGGAAATAGGATGGGTCCATGATGCTCTGATAAGTCGTAGAGGTTCATATTTTTAAATGCTTCTAAATGTTCAGCATTCTTATTCCAACTGCTGGTACCCATTTTTAAAAGTGTGTGTTTCATCCCCCAAATGTGGGAACTGTTCATGTAATACCTGATTCAGTGAGGATTGACCATTGTCACATATAAAAGAGGACAACAAACACCTTCTTTCTGATAGGTACATGATGGGGTTGCTGAGTTAATGGGAGCAATGGTCGATCCATGCCACCTTAGTGACACAGTTGTGGTTTCCCGTGAGGCACAGCACACATGGGAATGTATTTGTCTACCGATTCTGCGGGAACCAGCTGATGAGCTGTGAGAAAGTCCTGGCTTTGTGGAGGATGAAATGGGATAAGAAAGTCATGACAAAGGCCTGAAACAGCCCTCAGCAAGGACTTCAGGTCATCTTGGCACACGGGAGCAGTAATTTATTCCAGGAGTCACTGCTGAAATCATTAGTGTGAGCTATGGAATAAAGCAATAGTATGAATAAAGGCAGTAGAATCTGGCCTAATTGAGAAACAGAAAAGGAGGAGTGAGGAACACGAAAGGTCTTGTAAGTGCAATGTCCTGTCATCTGAGTCAACTGATAGTCATGGTAAGTAGCCATCTAATTTATTTTTTAAAGGACTCCTCACAGGAAAAACCTGCTGACTGTTGAAAAAATGAAGTCAAAATGATTAAGAATTGCAATGGAAAATTCTAGTCACTGCCTAATTCTGTGGCTTTCATTTCAAATTGCATAAATGGTAACTTAGCTTTTGGCCTCATGCCTAGAGAAGCACCTGAGAGCACATCATTGCATCATCATCGAGAGTCCATTTTAAATTATGGGCTGGCTGTGGAAAGTGAAGTGGCTTGGTTGGTTAAAGCTGATACTAGACCCTACTAGCAGTGAGTGACTACCACAAGAAATGCTGGCATGGAAACCACAGGCACTCTTTGAAGCCTTTGGAGCTATGATGCTTGCACTCGCACCATTTGTCTAATTGAAATTTCGTTCACGTGGCTGCTAGTGGAACCTGAGAGTGTCAGGAATGTGAAAGAGCATTTTTCATTATTTGGTGTGGTCTGTGTGGAAGTAGAGAAATCAAAGTGGGGAGGTTTGAGTGAAGGAAAGAGGACAGATTTATGAAGGGCATCTGTGAATTCTGTACACAAGCTGTGAGGGGAAAGTGTAGATGGAGGAAATGGTAAGGCAGAAGAAAGGAAAATGGACCACAGAGAGAGGAAGAAATAGGAAATCCTTGAAGAAAAACTCTTAAGAAATCTTGACACTTCAATCCTAGTGTCGTTCCCCTCAAAATTCCAAATGTAGGGTGGTCTTCAGCACCTGGTTGCTGGAGAGCTGCAAAGAAACCTGGTGACCTTTGTTGGGAAAAGGTTCTTTAGATATTGGAAGAGCAGAGATGATTTAAAGGAGTTCTGTGGCTGTCCTTGGAAATAGTATTTTTGTCTTCTCCAATTGTCTCTTTTGCTGCCTGTGTAATAAAAAGGAATCTAGTTCTGAATGCACCAAGGGCTCCATATAACTTTGCTTTCCTGAATACGTGAAGCAACACAGGTGCTGCTGCTTGACTGGTTTCTGGTGATTCCCAAAGCCAGAGGCACTGGCCACCCACCAATAGTTTGGAGCAATATCCTCCACTTTTCACTGTAGAATTTGTGTTCCAGTAAAAAGGCCATGAAAAATGTTCCCTGATAAATATCTACAAATAACAGAAGTGTCTAAGCCTCAGGAAGAAGCACTTATGTAGGACGACCAGGATGAAATTGAGCTTAATAAAAATATTTGATTGTGAGATCAAGATAATTCAGTAATCCTGTCAAAACTAGTCTCATTGTGCTGGGTTCTGTACAAAAAGTAGTAGGAAGTGACCCACAGCATAAAGATCTACAGTTTTAAGTGTCAAAGGAAATATAATTTCCTGTGGAAAACTGAAGCATAGAAAGAGTAATTCAACTGCAATTACACAGGGAACTTCTGGCAGGGTTGGGACTACCCAGGCTGCTCCCTCTCCTGTCTGAGGCTGAAGCTACCCTTGAAGAGCATGAAAATCAACCTGGTAAAGACCAGGAAGGGCTGTGACGTGATAAGGTGTGTATCCCTCCTGGAGGAGAGGCAGTGTCTGTAATTCCTGGTGCTATCCCCCAGCCATCAGGAAGAGAAGCCCCGTGTGGGTCAGTGGGGTGCGGGAGCTCGGCGCTGTGAGCAGACACAAAGGGCTCACGGAGCGTGCACGATCGCCTCATGCAACCACAGAGCAATCGTTTGTTAGAAAGGTGCCAAGTGTGAAAACGTAACCCATGCTGGGTCACTGGGTCAGTGGGAAGCCTCCACTTGTTTATTTTTGGACTCGCCATGCCAGCAGGATCCCGCTGAACCGAGATTCTCACAGAAGCCATTCCCAACCTAAAGCCTGTCCCAAGCCACCAACTTAATGAGTGCCAGGGCTGTCGTGCACAGCAAAGACGTGGCTGGAGTGGAAGCAAAGAGGTGCAGCACTCTCAGATGAAGATGTGTGGGCAGCAGGCCTGTCACAGCAACAGTGTTGAGTGCTCCAGAGACTGATATGCCCTGTTAATTCAATTAATTGCTTCTTCAGCTTGGTTGAAAGATCAGCCTGTGAAGTACAAATATTTCAAGCCAAACAATTTTTTCCTTGTCTGCTATGGGTAAAGTGTTCTACACATGGCTGTCTATCAAGTGTTCAGCTGCAGCACCTGCATTTTGATGTTCCCAGGTGAGTTTCTCCGGGCTTCACAGGATAGCTAACCTACATTTCACTTCCCCTTGGGTCAATAAATGAAATATTTTCCTTGCATACTTGTGTGGGTACGAGTCAAACTGGTATTTAGAGACTGTGATAAAGCTGGAAAACAGTATGGCAGTGTGTTGGTCCAAGCATCCCTTGCCATGCTTTGCCCCTGGCCAGTCATCCCACAGTTCCATGCAGCAGGAACATTCTCCATCCCATTTGCATGCAGGGGAGGCTTTGAACAGCCTGAATTTTCCCCTTGGCTGAAGGCCCTGTGCAAGATCCACACACTGTTTAGGTTCTTTATGCATTAGCTTTTACCAGAATAGTTAGATAATTAAGACAGTCCTCTGGCCAATGTACTGATAAATGAATTACTTGGGCTTCCATTGGCTGCTATTTATGCGACCGTGTGGTTTGTTGTTTGCAAGTATTTAAACAGCTCCAGCTACAAGTGGGACTGGTAAAGTCATGGAGGGATGGTACTTTTTGGGAGAGTTGGGTTTTGACCTGGTGGGGAACCCTGAGCTCTCTCCCTGAGGAGGGATTTGTGGCTCAGGGGTTGGGTTTTATTTGCAGGGTGCCTGGGCCTGAGACAAAACCAACGAGCAGCTCTTAGGACACCTGCTTGACCTGTACTGCTTTGATTTAAGGAAATTAAACTCTACCCCATAGAGAAAGAGCTGAAATCCTGCTGCTTTTGGGAATGTTATTTCAATGTACTTGTTCAGTGAGTTGGCCTGGTAGTTTACAATTCAGAAACCCCGGAGCACTTGTGAATTGTGAGGGAAGTACACTATTCATTATCTGCTGTCAGGCATTCATCATGCCAGTAAGCTTCCGTCCTCTCATCAGGATGCAGAACATTACTTATGACCAGTCACAGGCCATGAATAATGGCTTAACAAAATGAACAGTTCTCCAGCAATTCAGACCCAGGTTTGTTAATCAAAACTATTCAGAGCCAGGTTCTGGCACCCCCTCAAACACTCTGAATAACACCTACCCCCAGTGCACCCTCTTTGGTTTTAATTGTATTTATAGTTTAGCAAACTTTTTTCTTTGTTTTTTTTTTTTTTTTTAATCTGGCTGACCTCACCCAACAGGCTCACAGAAAAAGCTGAAGTTTGCCTGCACCAAAATAAGTAGTTCTTGTCTCATTTTGCATTAGCACTTGCTGTAGAAAACCACTTTGGCAGTGATGATGAACCTGCATGTCTTTTCCAGATGGGATTTCCATGCTGGTCAGCCCCTAAGCACTGCCTAAAGCTAAGCACTGACTTAAACACATCTTTTGTTCTTTATGTGGGGAAAGTAAGTCTAGTGACATATTCATTATGGGACCTCATGCACAGCAGTAAAATGCCATGGCCATTTTCATCCCTGTGTAGGATTAGGCCCTGTTCTGGTTGGTGTTTCACACCAACAGCAGTTCTGTCTTGTATATTGCCAAACACACTTCAGGCTGCTGGAAAATGGAATACAGCATTGTATTTGCAACCCATTCTCCAAGTATTCCTCTACAAATGTTCAAAGCAGCTGGTAGCTCAAAGTCTCTTCCCCAGTTGTAGGAGGAGTCTTAATTTTTTTGGTATTCTGAGCTGTGCCAAAGAAGCTTGTACTTCATTTCCAGAACCAGAGATTGATTAAGTTGGAACATTTTTTACATGGGCAGATAGTGATGGGGCAAGGGAAAGCAATTTTAAACTCAAAGAGAACAGGTTTGGATTAAATATTAGGAAGAAATTCTTCCATGTGAGGATGGTGAGGCCCTGGCAAAGGTTGCCCAGAGAAGTTGTGGATTCCCCATCACAGGAAGTGTTTGAGGCCAGGTTGGACTGGTCTCATGGAAGGTGTCCCTACCCATGGCAGGAGGTTGGAATGACATGGTCTTTAAGATCCCTTCCCACCCAAACCATTCTATGATTCTGTAACTCTATGATTTCATTAATGGAGAGCTTTCTGGGCAGTTGATGAAAGGTAAAGCCATGGAAATATTCAACTGAGTCTTGTATCTCTGATAATCTCTCAGCATTGTGAATCACAGCCTTGGCTGTCACTGCACATATCAGGTTAAGATCCCCAGGAGTGGTTCCCCAGTGCTGTTTCGGGCTATGGGACTACCAGCACATGTGGAGGTGTAATGATATGTCCAGGATCCTCAATGGATTCCTACTCTTCTAATATTCTTGGGCTGAAACTCCCCATGAGACCCTCAGGGATGTAGTTACCAACTTCCATTGTGGTCAGACTCCTCTATGTGTTTGAACAGAGCTCTTTATTTTATTTTACATATTCATTTTTAAAATGGCTTTCAGGGCATAATATTCCATAACCAGTTCTTCTTCCTGAGGATCATATTTTGGGAAACAGCCCCAGCAGTTTCACCCCTGGAATGTATTTGCCCGTATGATTAAATGTTGGTCCCTTTGTGTGGGTGAATCAGGGTTCAAAATGAGGAAGAAAAGACCCTCTGGATCCCTGTCAGAGGATCTCTCTATCAGCAACGTCTGGTGCAGGGGAGGCAGAGCTTGCTCTGGGTTTTTTTTCCACCAGATTACATTTTGATGCGCTAGCTGCAAGGAGTGGGAAGGGAAGGAGCAGGGAAAAGGGAGAGAGAAAAAAGAAAAGGCTCTCATCCAGAGAAAAACCAGGAGTGCTTATCTCTCCCTCTCCCTCCTCTGCCTTGCATTCACTGCCATCAGCTCTTCATCATCTCTTTCTGCCCTCAGGAGTATAAATGTAGGCATCTGGGGGTGAATAACCCAATACAGGGTTTTGTCTCCTCTTGGAAGTTTTTCAGCAGATTTTCATTTTGGCCATTTCTTTTCTTCAGGCATTGTATGTATGTTCTTTATTTGAGAAAACAGAGGAAAAATGCAACCCAAACAACATTTCAGTTTCTCCAGCAAAGTTTCTATTTTGATTTATTGAAAACTTGTCCAACCAGTTATTTATATTTTATCTGTGAAAGACTCAAAAAAATTTCATCCGAAACATATTTCCATGGAAACGTCCATCTTTGATGAGATGTCGTTCCTCAGATGTTTCAGCTGAAGAATTTTGTCAGTTCTGGCAGAAAAAAAAGAGTGGGGGACAGAACAAAGACCAAGCTCCCAGGAAAACATGCAATGCTTCAAGTTAATGGGCTAAAATGTCAGCTGGTAAACTGCCATAAAGCCAGAGAAGTCAACCAGTCGACCCGAGTCAATGGAGCTATGCTAATTTACACAGAGGATCTGGCCTTAGATTTTAATAGAACCAGCCAAGCAAGCTGTTTCTCCACTTACCCATCCTCCTCCCTTTTTAATAAGCTCTCAGTCATACTTGGCCTATCCTTTAATAATTCACCCTTTTCTCTTCATGATCCCTCTTCCCTCTCTGGAGATAATGGGATGGGATTTTCTGCTTGCAGCCCTCACAGAAATATCGTAGACAGGTTAAACTCTGCACAGCTGGCTACTGGCTTCTAACATATCCCTCGTGCCTCTTGCTGGACTCTGATATCCATCTTCCCTTTGGTCTTTGCTTAGCCAGTGCCAGCTGACTCCAGTGCAGTTTGCCATATATTCTGATGCAGCACGTGGTGCTGTAATCTATGGATCCCAGGATAGTGAAGTATTAAGCTCACAGAGCAATCAATTACTTTAATGGGAGTTGTGTGCATCTGGCCGCAATTCTGGAAAACAGATCTATGAGATAGCTCCAGGACACAGTCCAGCCTCTGGACTAGGAGGCTCCTCTCCTGCAGAAGTTTTTCTAGCTCGGGGCCAAACATGATTGGCAAGATGCACATTATGTTTTTTTTGTTGTTGTTCTGTGTAACTACAGCATGAATGACTGTGTGAAATGGCTCCATCCTATGTAATATGTAGCTCTATGAAATAAATACTCCATGATAACCAGTTACAGAGTTGCCAGTTTCTTATCCTGTTCCCTTAAGTTGTTTAAGGCCCACCAGACTACTTTTCTTAATCTAGTCCTAGTTTCTTGTTGACCATGTTCTTCCCTGTTTGCTGCTTTGGTTAAATACAACAGAGAAGTGTTGATGCAGAAAGACTCCCTTGCAGATCTTAAAAGCCTTGAGTATATTGGAAGATCCTCATTGAAAAAGCAGTGACGCCTGATTGTCTCCCATAGAAGTAAATAGCTCCGAGTCTCCAGAGGACCTGACTCCTTATTTTCAGTGAAATATTTCAAATACTTCAGTTATTTGTACCTGCTCTTGTTCACATGGAGGAGTGAAAATACCATGAAGAGTCTGAGATGTGTCCTGTGTTGATTTCTCAGACATCCAGAGGATGGAACAGACCTTTTGCACACCTTTTCCCAGAGTAGCTGGGATGATGTTTGATTGCTCCAAGTACAGAGCTGGTAACTGTCTTCCAGAGAAATAAAAAGTAATGTGTGAGAATGGTTCCCTTACTGAAGCCCTGTGCACTTTGCATTGATTAAATCAGCATTTTGGAACGACAGAAGTGTGATTGATGTCATTTGAATTTCAGCTCAGCATCTTGATTGGCATTTTTGTGTAATGACTTTTCCTTATTTGTTGAATTTAATTGATGGTTGTTGCATTTATTTCTAAGGAACGTTGCTTTAATTAAGAAAAAATCTCTGCTCTACAGAAATTAATATTCCCCATCTATATAGCACAAAAGGGTGTGTGGCGAACATAGAGAATAATTAGTAGCTGTAGGAGGAGAACTTATGAGAAGATGATTATGAATATGTAATAGAGGAAATAGACTACAAGGAAATTAAACCAATAAATTTATGAGTGAATAATTGACCTCTGAGTAAATACGAGCATTCTCTCCACAGCCACTTGAGGTGTTGTTAACCACTCAGTATGTCAGAACATTAACCACCCTTTTAACCAGCCAGCTCTTTGCTGTTGGCAACGACTCGCTCTCCGGAGTTGCCTTCCTGTCTTGCAGGGTGATGTGTGCACGATGCCATAAACACACGTGGTGCCAAAGCTTTGGGGTGGGTGGGAGAAAGGTCATGATCTGTTACACACGTGTAAATCTATCCTTAGCCAAAGGAAATGTTTGCAGGGAATAATTAAGTCTGCTGCAAAATTATGCTGTTCAAAATGAGAGCAAAATTTTATCAACTGCCACCAAATGAAGTCAGGTTTTTCCACCTTTAGGGCATCAGCCCAAAGCTGAGATTTTCAGAACTGATTGCGAAGTTTCTAAAGTTGATTTTCAAAGTTTTTAAGATTTCCATTTTCCTTTAGATATGGTGACAAATTAGGAATTGTGACTTCAAAGAGTGTAGGCTAGAGGTGTCATCATGTTCCCAAGAAAGCCCCAACATCCTCCAAATGAGAGGTCTGACAGATGTCAACAGATGCATTAGCCAGGAAAAAGGGCCTGATGATATTTGTATTTGAGAGAAAGTCCCCAAGACACACAGAGCATCCATGAGTAAGGGCTAGGGCTTAAACCTGAGTTGTGAGATGTAGTAAGTGGTGTCACAACTCTCTGAAGAAAGACTAGCTTTGAGGATTCAGAAATCATAATGATAAAAGATAAGATGGTGACATGTGTTTGTTGAGAAACTTCTGTATTGGAATGGTCCCTGGGGAATGAGGTATAATGGATGTATATTGAGGATAAAGACTCTTTTCATTTCAAAGAGATAAGCTATTCCATCTGGTTAGAGACCAAATAAATTGTGAAATTACTGCCAATTTTACACCAAATGAATTGATAACAAAGATGTGATATCAGTGGAGCTTTGCATTTCCTCCTCCTTCCCATTAGCTGGTTAGTGCACCAAACATTTTTTTTTCATCCTAGAATAGAGGGCACGTAGTTATCTAAAAAATTTAATGATCAACTACAATATGTGACTGATTGAATCAGGAGGGCAGTGTGAAAGATGAGGTTCACTTGCTGGCCTTGGCCTCTTTGTTTGGCAAAGAGAGATAAGAAGACAAAGCTCAGTTTTATCAGAAGTTAACAAATGACTAAGTAGACGAGAATCTAAAATCAGCTCTTTATTTTCTGTGATCCAAGTAATTAATGGGCTGTGTTTGGATGTGGTAAAAGACCAAATATAATAAATTGGTTATCACCCCATTCATCTTTGCTGGAATGTGCAGTGGTGTTGGGAGGTGCTGTCTGTATCTGAGAAGAACCTTTGGCTCAGGAGGGAGGTGGGCACTGAGCTCTTTCTGCTGCTTGGACAGTCCTCATCTCCAAAGCTGTAATCTAACTGAGCCCACACTCACAGTCCCAAGTCCCAGCCTTGTCTGTCTTGCTGGAAGTCAGCAAGTTTGGGGAGTTCAGTTTATGAGCCATAAGAATGAAATCAGAAGCTTATCCCAAAGGAAAGAGGTGGATGTGCTCCTCTTCAGCATAGCCTGCATCAGCAGTAAACACTTCTCCTTCTTTCTGGGAAAGGAGAACAACTCATAAAAGTAAGTAATCCAGGGAAAAAAAGAGATCCAGTATGGTTTTCCATTATGTACTGATGGGAAGATTTTAAAGTATGCATCTACAATAGTGAAATAGTTTTGAGCTCCTAGAATTTGCTTTCTGTTGTCAGAATTAACACAACTTTTGGCCCAGGCCACCTAGACCTGTCCCAAACAGTCTCCTGCTGATGTTTGGAAGTTCAGATTGTTGAGGGATCTTTCGCCCTAGGCAGTCTGGATGGAGTCACCCATTTCTGGAGGCTGGAGGACTCTGACACAGATGGACTGTGTCTGTTGGCTTCTGGACCAATTCGACCAATTCTAGTCTAATTTTATACTCCAAGAAGCCAAAACAGACATTCAGAGAGATCCTTCCTTAGTTTCCTCTTCAGCTAAGAACAGCTGGGATAAGATGTAAGAGGGAGAGGGAAGGTGGGCGATTTCTTTCACAAATCATCCACGTTAAAAATGACAAGACTGTTTGGAAGACCTGACACCATTTGATTTGAAATTTAATACTTTCTGGGGCATTCTGTCTTTTTTAGAGTGTTTGTGGAAAATACAAGGCATGATGGAGAGTTTGGATACAGGAATTGAGGGCACATTTTGAGCCTCTGTGGCTGTGCCCTGTTTCAAAAAAAACAAACAGCAGCAAAGGCTTAAAGGTCAAGTTCAAGCTGGGGGCTAAGTCTGAGATGCAAAAGGAGGGAGCAGCAGTGCAGACTCCAAGGAAACATGCTTATGCACCTCTTCTAACAGGTAAACACATATTGGTCTGGCTAGATGAATAAGCTCTGTAGAGGTGAAGATGGGGTTGTGCAGAACTAAAAATCTGATGCTGAATGAGTTTGATTCTGAAGTTCCTGAGAAGGGACTTCTGCCAAGGAGAATGTGGCTGTATGGGCAGGAGAAGTTAGAAACTAAGTGGATACAGAAAGCAAAAGATGCAAAGAGATTATCCATAGGAAGAGATTGGAAGAAGTACAGGTTAGCCTTGTTAAACCAAGATTACCAATTTCTAAATTGTTAGATACTGTCTTAAATGTTCTGCATCCTAAAGCAGTGTTAAACATAGTGGGCCCACTTCATTTTTACTGACACAAATGAGAAATAAACCTCTCCACTCACTTGAGCTTCTACTGCATGCAAGATCAAAATCAGAGCCAGAGGCATTAGGAGTCTGAAAGAAATGTTTTTGTTTTTGATGTCTATTTTTGCTGCCTCTATTTAGAGCAAACATAGCCAGGGCTGCAAGTGAATACAGTGTCTTTAAAGAGGTGAGTTATTCCCAGCCAATCTGTAGTGGCAGAATGTGGTACCTTATGGGTTTGAAATAGACCATCCTCATTAACTACATGTTGGGCCAAACCCTGTTAATTTTTACAGCCCCTCAGGGCTGAATTTAGCCCATTAGAACAAAGTGATAATATCATTGGAAGCTATTTTTGCACCCTGTGCTTCAAGTTGGATACTATGATACAGCATAAACTAGCTAAAGCCAAGATGTTTTAGGCTTTGGGGCATTAAGTAGTTTCTTATTATTTATCCATGCTTTTCTCAAGGGTTCCAAACAGTACTAATTAGTGTACATAAATGATGGCTGAAATTCAGGGAGAATTTCAGCAGCAGGTGTGTTGGGGGTACTTGTGGTGTCTTCAGAGCCAGGTCCTACAGGGCTTTGGATTGAGCTGTGTGATGTGGTGGGGTGTGGGGCAGTGATTCGTGGACTTCATGAGTCGTGACTGTGGGAGGCCAGTGATTTGGAGTGAAGCAAAACAAGGCAGGACTCCAGGCAAGATTCCTACTAAAGTCACTGTCATGGACTACCTGGGGCTGTCACGTTGTGTGTTGACCCATACCTGTTTTGAATTAGAACACGAGAGGTTTATGTAAGATGTTAGGAAGAAATTCTTCACTGTGAGGGTGGTGAGGTACCGGCACAGAGAAGTTGTAAATTCCCCATCCCAGGAAGTGTTTTAGGCCAGGCTGGACGAGGCTTTGAGCAATCTGGCCTAATGGAAGTTGTCCCTGCCCATGGCAGGGATGTTGGAATCAGATGGTCTTTAAGGGCCCTTCTAGCCCAAACCATTCTGTGATTCTAAAACAGATGGCCAGACCCCTTCCCACAAGGGGCACTGGGCAGTTGGGAAGCAGTCACAAACCTGGTTTATGTGCTACTTCTCAAGCCCTATCCTCAGTCTGTCATTCCACTGGTCGCTTATCTTGTGGCTTTTGACCATCTTAAGTTTCTGCCACACGTCTCATGAGCTCAGGACAACTAGTCACTGCTGGGGTTTAGCAACACAAATAGAACTCATCAAACTTATCCCAAAGGTTCCCAGTGTTCCCAGCTCACTGTCTCTTCCTCCTGCTGAGTGGAGCAGGTGAAGGTGACATGTGACAGTTTGTTGTTACCTGATGCTCTTGTCCCGTGGCAGGCCAGTGATGATTTGCCACCTCATGGTGCCTGAGCCGTGCTGGCACTAGCTGGCTTTACACCTGCTGGATAATTGCGCTCTCGCTCGCTTCAAGATCGGGCATGTGAGCTTCAGCCAGGCTGGGAACAGCTCCACTGGAGCAAAAAATCCGGTTAAAGGGAGAAGCAGAGCAGGCTGTGAGGTGCTGAGTCATGCCCCAGCCCTCCTCGGGTAGCCTGACACGGCGCAGAGGATCAAAGGTGAGGTGACCTTGTGCATTGGAGGTGAGGCAAAGTCCTGCACACGGGCTGGAATGTGCATTAGCTCTGGAATGCAGACAGGCAAACACTGCCTCTATTAGCAGCTTTAGGCAGGGGTCTAAGAGCATCTGTCTGAGGGGAAAAAACTCCACATGTGTCTAAAACCCTGGGAAGTCAGTGGAAATACTCATATCAACCATGACTCAGGTGCTCAGAGAGAATATTCTTGGATCTGTTCTTCTGGCCAGAGCTGTGGTTAGTCTGGGTGATGCTTAGTTTTGGTCCACTCTGTTTTGAAGCTGGGTGAAGCTCCTGGAAAGCCTCAAAACCTCTCTTTAATTTGCTAAATAGGAAACTTTCATCTCCTCCTGTAATTCCACAGTTCTCATTATGATCTCCAAAGAAACATTAAAATGGGTTGTGTTTCAAAAATTATTGTTTCTCATGCCATCTCCAGCGCACTCTGTTTACTTCAGTGGACTAAATATCAAGGTTGTTACTTCTGGGTGTGAATCTCTGGTTCTGCCCTTGCTGATTTCTATACCCCCTCCTGGCCTTGGTAATTAAACGAAGCAAGCTTTTGGCTACTTTTGGAGGATTTTCTGGCAAGGCCTGTTTCACTGCCTTTTCACCTGGATCCAAAGCAACAAAGAGCCCAGTGCTGTTTGCCACCTCTTCTCCATTTCTCTGAAAGGTGTAGGGCAGAGAACACAAAGGTGTTGGCCAAGATGAAAGAAGGATTTCTGTTTTCTGGTTAGATCCCTTGTTTAGTTTTGGGCTCACAGGTGCTGCTACATGGCAAGATTCATCTCTCCTAACTTCAGACATCTGCAACGTGGACATTTACTTCTGAATAGTCATCCTGGACTCCCTTTACAGTCCAGCAATGTACCTTATCCTAAAGCAGACATTTTCAACCCTTGCCCTGTTGTGTTATGCCCTAAAAACCCCTGGTTGTCTTCCTGGACTCTAGTGTGGTCTATCGAATAAGCTCAGAGACAGACATCTACATCTGAGGTATTCACATTTGATTAGGGAGCCTTGGGTTCAGAGCCTAGCTTTTACTGGATCTCAGATTTTAAAACAAACCTCTGTTCAGTCTGTTTTCCCTTCAGTAAGTCACCTTTGGAGATGGATTTTCCTTCTTTTGAAGATATGTGAACTCAGTCCCTAAAAGTCTGCACGTATGGCCCTTTGCAGAAGTCATGCTTTCACAGGTTTCTTGCACTGAGGCATACCTGTCTTTCCAACCATCCTCTAGGGTGTATTTTTAACAGAGGAATATAAATAGGATGGTTGTGCTTCTTTCTATCATTGCTTTGGACACCACCACTGACCAGTACATCCACGAACAAAGAAGCCACCAGGGCAGAAAGCCCAGATGGACTTCCACAGTCCCTAAAGAGGGACCTTACAGTCCCTGTAAGAGGGACTTTTGGCCAGGGCATGTAGTGTTAGGACAAGAGGGGGTAAGGCTAAATGGGCAGAAGTCAAGTTAGATGAGGTATTTAGGAAGAAATTCTTCCCTGTTAGGGTGGAGAGGCCCTGGCACAGGTTTCCCAGAGAAGCTGTGGATGTCCCATCCCTGGAAGTGTCCAAGGCCAGGTTGGATGAGGCTTGGAGCAACCTGGAATTGTGAAGGTGTCCCTACATAAGGCAGGGGACTGGAATGAGATCATCTTTAAGGTCCCTTCCAACTCAAACCATTTCATGATTCTGGGATGTCCTCATGAGTGAATGTACTTGCAGAATAGGAGGGCAGCATCTGGATCATTCCCCATAACACACTGAGGGATCCTCGGGATGAAAGAAGCTGCATAAACATAAACTATCTCCATTGATTATAAATGACAGGGAAAGGGAAATGCATGATTTAAAGCAGTGCCAGCTCTGGTTTAGCAGCAGATAAGCAGCACTGGGGCTGTTGGTCAAACAGTGCTGCTCACTCTTCACTGCTCATGTTCAGATGAAATGCATGGGAAGGATATTTTTTCTATCAATGCCACAGAGATCTGAGTGTTCCTGTATGTCTTTCCTACAGAGATAAAGACATGGACACTGCTGACATGTTACATTCCCCTTATCTGGGGTGATTGTGCAACCCCACTGGTGTAAATCTCCTGCTTCCTAGCGTGATGCAAGCAAGCTCTGCCTCTGCAAAGACTGGGGGCAGTTTGGCATGGCCCTGCCCCCACAAAGCAAGAGGTGTGACTTGTCAGCAGGAAAATCATGGAAGCGGTTCTGCAGGAGGTGACAAAAGGTTGGAAGTTGGTGCAGGACTTTCCAAGAAAGTCCCCTGCAGTCTCCACAGCAATTCCTGCTCTTGCCATGTGTCTTATGTAAGGTAACAAGAGACTGACTTGCTCAGCTGAGCAACCTCCTGAAATTCTGGGCAGGGCTGTCACGCTGCAGCCGGCTGCTACATGATCCATCTTTGGAAATAGAGGCCCATCAGGAGCACTTCCAAATGGTATTTCCAGCTCCTGCTGACCTGGGGACTTTGGGAATGATTGTCACCTCATGCAACTTCAGGGGAATAAATCAGTGACCGAGTGCTGCTTTGGATGCCCCGTGTTAGCAGGGGCTGGCAGGTCCGAGATGGCACCTGTGTGTCACCCATGTCCTTCTAGAAGCAGCCAGAATCCAGGTGAGATACATCCCAAAGGGCTTGAAATGCCTGTATTTAGGCACCTATCTTCCTTCTTGCACATCTACACCCTCTGTCTCCATCAGAGCTGGGCTGTTTTTGCAGCAGTGACATAAGTTCTTTCAAGGTGGGGTTTAGCCAAACTGTTTTAGACACCTACTTCAGTGAATTGTTCCCTAAACACCACGGGCTGTCGTAACTAGACTTCTGTGGCTGTGAAGGGAACTCAAATTTAGACATTTACATGCAATCAGCCAAACTCCATCCCAGATCTGGTCTGTCTCACACTGACATTAACTTAATACCAAGAAAACAGCAATCCACGGGCCTGATTTTGATTGTAATTACAGCAGTGTTGATGAGATTAGGTACAGAACCGCCACTTGGCAGTTGTCCCACAAAGTAAGCTCTGACAGATCTTCATTATGGCAATGTTTTCATGGCTCCTTTTGTAAAAACAAGAGTTTCAGCTAAGAGTTATTTGTTTGGATTCAAGCCAATTGTGTGCGGCTTCAGTTTTAACAGGGTGTCCCACGATGCTTTCAATTACAACGAGGTGAGTAAGAGATGTTTTGGTTTGCTGGCGATGCTGAAAGATAATTGCACACGTCTATATTGTTCCTGATCTAATAAAAAAGTTTCACTCCATCCCAGAGAAAACATTTCAATTCACTCTTTGAGGATTTTTCACGTTAAGAGGAAAAATAGAGAGAAAGGAAATCTCTGAACAAAGACACATTTCATAGTGAAATCCATCTAAAGCAACTTATGTTTTTTAACTCTAAATGAATTCACTTGGCAAAACTGACAGAAATTCACAGTGTTGCTGCTTTCTTTCACCAGAAAAAGCATTTATCCTACCCAAAACACGCCCACACTGCTGCAGCTTCAGTGCTCTAAAATCCACAGGGCTTTGGACCCTTGCTGGCAGGGCTGGGGAGCCTGGGGTGATCCCTGCAGGTTTTTGACAGCAGGCTGACAAAGGGCCCTTGGATGCCTTCCCTCCATGATACTTCCACAAGGTAAATGTTCCTGGTATTATTTGCAACACAGTCATATGTCACAGCAAATGCCAGGTACAATAAGACCCAGACAGCAAAACAGTATAAATAGATGAGGGAATTCCTGGCATTAGTTCTGGAGCAGTTTGGGACTGGAACAGGTGAAAAAATACAATTTTTCATAAAGGGAAGTTTCCTGTAAGTGAAAGAAAATCTCCCCCATTTCTCCCCTCCCTTCTTTCTCCAGATTTCTCTTTTTCACCAGGGACAATCCAACTGCTCCAAGTGAGTTGAACCAGAATTTCATTTTGCTGAAGTGGCCTGATTTGGGATGCAAACCACCTCTGAAAGGCTGAAATTTCCCATGGGAGCGGAAATTTTCTGAATTTTGCTCATCTCTGGTTACTGCTTGCACAGAAATGGCCTAAAGCAAACAAACAGCCCTCTCCTGGAGCAGCCAGCAGAGCAGCCTGGTAAGTAGGTTAATTTGGATGGGGTTCCCTGGTGGCAGCTCCTCGTCCTCTCTCCTGCCTGGGGAAACCTGTGCAGTGATCAGCTCTGCAAACAGGGCAGTGACAAGCCTCCCTTCAAGGCAAAAATAAACTTCCACATTTATAAACTCAGAGAGCCTTCCCTACAGGAGTCATTCCCACCCCAGGGCAGGCTGGTGTGGCCTGACACAGCTCCTCTGGCCCCTACAGAGCACCCCAGGAAAAGGATCACCTCATTCTAGATATGAAAATATTCCATTTTAGAACAAAGCCAAGTCCTCAAAGGATTTTTTGGTAGGGTCTACAAAGCAGCTGATAGCCCAGATGGGAATTCATAGCTGTGGTTGGCTGCTGAGAGCCTGCCAGCTGGTGATGCATCCCTGTTGGTGAGGTATCAGCATGTTATTGGTGAGGATCAGCAAACGTGCCAAGGCTGGGAGCCTGGGGGGATGAGAGATGGACGTGTGTGAGAGGCTCTGGATGGAGACAGCTGGCTCCTTCTCACTGCCTCTGCCTCCATAACACGACTGCAAGGAGACATCAGCCCCCAGAGCTGCTGAGAGGCTGGGGTAGGGCAGATGTGGGGCAACTGGTGGGGAGAGCTGGACCCCAGGTGCAGAGCTGGAAGGTTTCTATCCAGATATAAAGAGCATGGGATGCAGGGTCAAGCAGTTTTCCCTCCTTGCAGCAAACATAGATATGCTCACTGAGCACTGCACTGTGGTCCTGAAGTGTTCACGGTCTGCCATGCCAACCTTCAGCCTTCCTGCAGCCTTTACTTCACTTCTCATCTGGGGAGAGAAAAGTGCCCTGCAAACAATTAACACTCAAAATTCCCCAGTGAACTAGGGAAGAATTATTTCTTCATTTTTACCTGTCTGGAAAATGACACAGAAATTAATTGACTTCTTCAAGGTCACTAAAAGAGTCAGTGGGAGATTTGAAAATGGGACCCAGGAGTCCTGACTGCCAGTCTTTTCTAACCACTAGATACCTAACTTCAATTGCTAGAGAACCTGCTCTTAGGCTTTACAATTTTAATTAAATATTCAAAAAAATATTGAAGCTTTAAAGGAAAAATAATTCACTACAACTTTACTGAGTGATGTGTGGCTGGGCACAGCCCCTCTGGGAATACAGACACTGTTTAAGAAGAGCTGCTCCGCTCGATGCTCTGCATACACATGAGGTCTCAGGCTCAATGCCAGCAGACACAGGCACAGGTCTGGCTCCTGCCACCACAGGCAGCTCAGGTGGCTGCCAGGGCTCTGCTTGTCCACGTGCAGAAGATGAGGTCCTGAACTGAAGCAGCAGAAAGCCGTGTGTCTACACCTCACGCTGGGCTTTGGTTGTGTTATGTGTTCAAGAGCGATCCAGCTGCTCGAGATGAGCAACCAGGGCTTTGAGAGTAAAGTGTGGAGTTCAGTGGGTGCATCTCCTGCTCTGAATGCAGAAGCAGAGCAGTGAGTTGGCTCCTGGCTTAAAATCATCCCGTGAGGGCACAAAGCACCTTCCACCAGGCTCCTCATCCCCTTCCCCAGGCTCCCACCCCATGGCCCTGCGCTCCCTCAGTGCTCAGTGATCCATTTCTGATGTCACCTCATTTCTCCTCCCACCAGTGCACAGAGACCCCCTCCCAGCACCCCCACAGCTCTGTCCTTGGGGCAGCCCAGCCCCACAGGTGCCCCATAGCAAGGACAAGGAGGAGAGTTCAACCAGCCCCTTCATTTGCTCTTGCCTGCTCTGACCTCCCTGGAGCCACCACCTCCAACCCCTCCATCACCATCAACACAACCTATCCTAACAACAGCCTGACTCACTGTTACCCTCTAGTGCTGCACCAGCTGGGAGACAGGCATCTCCCTGGAGAACTCAGTGCTCCAGGCAGCACTGGGTTGTCCTCTTCACTCCCAGACATCCAAAATTCAAGTCCTGGCCCCAGTGACTCATCGTAGGGTGCTGACTTCCAGCCCCTGCATGGTTTGCTGAGCCACTTTCTCTGCTGTCACATCCCAGACGGGCAGATTTGTCACACAGCTGTTGGTAGCTTGGACAAGCCCTTTGGTTCTCTTGATTATGTGCCTGCTGTAGGTTTTGTTCTTCCCTCCTTTTTATTTAAGGATCTCCCTGTCATCAGGAGCAAACTCAAGTTTTGTTCTCCAGACCTCGTTTGCTGTGGTTTTAGTGGAGGGACCAGTAGCAGGTTTGCCCACAGAGAGGCTGACGGTGAAACAGGAACAGGAATTGTTCCTGCCAGGAACAATTAGGGAAAACTTGTTCTGTTGGAAACTCCTATTTTTATAGGGAAAGCACTGTTGGTGAGAGGGACCAGAGTTTGCTCCCAGTCTGCACCAGTAAGAGCTCAGACTCAGGAAAATGGTGAAAACATTAAAGCCCTCTGATTTTTCCCTGCAGTCTCTGACAATATTGACATTGGTTTTCAAGGAACCAGGATTTTCCCTCTCTGTTGGGGAAGGAGGGGTTGAACATCTTTAGAGCAGCCTTTGTAGAAGATAGTCCATGGGGCTGGGAACAGAATGCTGGGTTCTGGCCAGGGTGAATTGAGGAGCTTGAAAGGGGGATGGCTTTCCTGGGGAGAGTGGAGAAAAAGAATCCCTTGCAGCAACAGCAAAGCTCTAACCCTCTTCCCTCTCTGCTTCCAGGGGAAGAGGGTTAGCATTTTTCCCTAGCAGGATTTCTCAGTGTTGGGCACTCAAATTAGATGCCTTCTTGCCCTAACCAGGCCACAGCCCTGAATGCCAATGATTCACCACTGGAAATACTGGTAAAGCTACTTTCCTTTTCACGGTTTTCCGTTTCTTTTCTTTCTTAATGAGTGCCGCCAATTCCTTATTTCACACATGCCAACATGGATTATAACTTGTTCCTCTGAAAAGAGGCCAACAGCCACATTGGCCACGGGCTCGACGCTGTGTAATGAAAACCTTTCTCTGGCTCCTGACACATTTGGACCTGTTTTTCTGATAAGCTGAGCTTGTTTATGGCCATGCATGAAACGCAGCTCGTGGTTTTCTGTCCTAGTGCATCTTGTTTGACTGTATTTTAACTTCACCGAGTGTTCCCAATGATAGAATAAACATTGGTATGCCTATAAATCGTTTACCCTTTGAGATCCTGCGATAAAACACGGGAAAAGTGTCTTGCCTGCACTAATGAATAGAGCAAAGCAAACATCCTGGACTATAGGTAAGGATCATTTGGAAATTTTATGGCCAGAAACAAGGTCTTTGAATCTGAGCATTTGTGTACATACACCACAAAAACTCACCCCCGTATTTGTGCAATGCATTCTTGAGTAATGTGTGTGTTCCTGGAAAACATACAGGGCACTGTTCACTGGTCCAAATTGAGGTGTATGGGGGTTTTTGTGATGTTGTGAGAATCTGAGGCATCCACACAAATCTGGCAGGAAATGATGCAGGCCTACAGGCTCCCTCCCTCTTGGAGCAGCTGCCGAAAGCTGACAAGATAGCCCCAGGACCCTCCAGGGGTGTGAGACAGCGACGTGCTGTCAGCAGAGCTGAGCTTCCTGCATGGAATGAAGGGTAGAGTCAGAGATGGAGACACAGCTGAATTACAGTGTCTGCAGGATGGTGCCCAATGAGCAATGGGTGCCTGTCCATGGAGCCCAGGGAGTGATTCCTTTGGCCAGAAGAACAGCACTATTGGCTACATTAGGAGGCACTCAGCTTTCTGAGCACTGGCATCTTTTAATTTGTGAGCTGCTCCAGCCTGCCCCAGCCAGCACATACCATGGATTCCTCTGGCATCTGCAGTGGCAGATGTGACAAGGGACTTAAAGGAGGTGCAAGTCTGCATGACATCAAGTTCCAGAGAGATGAAGGTCTCCATAGGTCCTTTATCATGTCAGCTGGCAGGTGGCTGTGCAGATACCCAAAGAGCACTGGGCACTCAGTTTGGAAACAGAGCTGAGCATCAAAACTGGAGTTCATCTCTCCTCACTAGACATTTATAATACAGTTTTGTCTAACGTGGCTGCTCCCAGCTCCTTTTACCATAGGTGGTAGGAAATGTGCACTCCAGGGGTACAATTCATCTGCCCAGTTAGAAGTGTCCTCTAGAGAGATAAGAATAAACCCTTGGTTCTCCTGAGCACATTGACTAGAACTCTCCAGGGTCTAAATGTGCACATCAAGAAAAAGTTAGTGTTGGCTTTTCCCTCTGGATACAGGCATTAATCAGAAGAATTGCACCTTCAGGACATAGACAGTCCACCAATTCCTTTGATAGATATTCTCTGTGACTGGTAATTGTCTCATCTGAATTTGCCCAGCTCAGTTTATGTCCTGCTTCTCTTCTGCAGATTGAAGGATCCTTCAGCACTGCAGTGAGTCACATATTCTGATCTTCCCATTGATAAAATTAAGAGCTGGAGCTGCTCAAGGCTTTGACAGATTGCTTAAAATCCTCGAGAACTGAGATAAGATATTGTTGAGCACATTGTTTCCGTCAATGAGGACAAATGGAGCAAATTATTAAGTAATTCCACGTTATGAGATAACTGCCTTAACAGCATCATCATGGTACAGCCATCTATGACAAATCAGAGCAAAGCTTCGTGCAAGCAACTCGTGGATGGGAGAATTTAACAGTATATGAAAGTGTGTGTGTCCAAAGGGAGTCAGAAGGACCAGAAAAATGGAGGGAGAATATCCAATGGATGTAGTCACAGGAATGCTGTTAGGATTTGCTAAGAACATGGAGAGAAGTGGAGCAATAATTCATTTTACTTTCACACCTCGAGTTATCTGGAAAATGGATTGGAGCTGTGAGTTCAGAAACAACCTTCAGGTTTTTTTCATCATTTCTAGAGGAAGAAAAAGGACAGGATTGCTCTGCAGAAGTCTTGATCCTACTATAGGTTCTCCTGGTGGAACAGGGAGTTGCTGTGCCTCAGTTTCTCCATCTGCACAGTGGAGCTGTAGGATGCTACTGAGCATCTCCTCGGCTCTGGGGATCTACCTGGACTAACCCAGACCTCTGATGGTGTAAATCAATTCCTGTGGTGCTACCGACAGGGATTCTGGCCTACAGCTTCCAAAGCAGCCAGACATTCCCATGCAACGTGAATCCCATCCCTGGGGCAAAACCCACTGCCAAATCTGTGAGCAGGAGAGGGACTTTCTTGCTGGAAACATCACGGTGTTACCTTGGAGGGTGGAAAAGAAAAGAAGACCATGTACTGCCCTGTTTCCGGGCAGAGTTCAGTTGAATTTTAAACAGCCTCGTTCTAACCTCCCCCCATGACAGCAGATGTCACTTGCAAAGTGTGTAATTTGTGCCTGCAGCCTCGTGTCACTCAGGTCACATGCAGATGTGTGCTCCCTGCTGTTCCCTTCTCTGCTCTGACAGGATGCAAGTTCGGCAGCTCCTGACATCCCAGTGAGGCATCCACCCACAGATCTGGGGACTCTCCATGGCAAGGGTGGGATGCTGGGCTTTGGGGAGGTCTGAATGTCCTCACTGCACCCATGGTGAGCCCAAATGTCCCCACTGCAGCCATAGTGACCTCTGTGCCTGCACGGCTCAGGGCACTGCTGGCACCAGGTGTCTGCATTGTCCATGTCACCAACTGTTGGGGCCTGTGAGCCTGCAGGGTCTGCTGGGGGAGAGAGGTCCTGCTTTTCTTGGGCAGATATCCCTTTTTTTGGCCTTGGGCTCATGTTCTCCCTGGCTGACAGACCAGGAGAGTTCCTCCCTCCCTCGGCGTCGCCGCGTTGGCAGCACAGACGGTGCTCGCAGCACCCTCTTTCCCAGCCTGACCTTGCAGCCATCTCTTCTCTAGCTAGAAAGGTGACACTGCTGGTTGCTCTGCCTCCTACAAACCCCACCTGTGCTGGGAGGGAGCTGTGAGACCCGTGGGAAGCCCTTGGCACCTCATGTTGTGGTCTGTTACAGCAGGAGACTCTTTGCAGGTCTTCAACGCAGCGCTGGTCCCACGATGACAGTGTTGGGGTGTGCAGCTGTGGTGCTCACTGTGCTGCACACCCCTAGGCATGCCCTGGTTCTTCTCAGCATTAGGCAAGAGCTTCTTCGCTGGAATTATTTAAATATCAAAGAAAAGCTCTAGTCCTCAACTGCTGTTTGGTCTTTTGTCCTGGTGAAACCTTGGCATAGTTGAATAAATTCATGGCTACATCCAACGAGAAAAGTGTTTAGTGTTTCGTCATTTCGGGGAGTGAAACTTGAGCTTCTGCAGTGAAGCAGCCCAGCAGATGCCTCCTGAAGGCTGTTTGTAACCTAAGCAGGCACATTGCTCTGCTGGAGCTCAGTCACTCACAGACTCATGTCTGTGAGTGTGCCCTGATGAATGAGAGTCAGGAACCACCAGTGGGTGATCCTGTGAGGCAGCACAGTTCCTGACTGAATTTCAAAGACAATATGAATGAAAGGCTCTGTGGCAGCCTCTAGAAACTCCTTCCTGGGCTATGGTCCTATTTACCAACCAAGAATAATGAAATTGAATACCTTTCAGAAGGCAATTCAAGATCTGCTTGTGCTAAGTATCTTAGAAAAGCCAAACACTGCTATTATTATTTATTCCAATGTCAGAAATGTGTCCACACCTCGTAGCCAATGGATTCCACCACAGAGACCTGACAATTTCATCAGCCAAATGATGGAGTGTCCATGGAGTAAGAAGGAGTATCCATGCCTCCCTAGCTGTTCAGTGTGCATCTGAGTGAGCTGAGTGACTCACTCAAGGCTACCCAGCCATATGTGGATGAGGCAGGACTGATTTCAGTGCCACAACCCTTGAGGCTGTGCCTCCACTGAAGATCAGGTTAGCAGAGTAAAGCAACTCTTGCAGAGAAGGTCCTGGTCCTGTTTTGTCTCCATGCAGGGCTGTGGTCATGCTGGGCAGTGAGCCTGTGGCCAGTGAGCTTCCTTCTGTAGCCCTCATAACAATATTTTATTCTTTTTTCAGCCCAGTCTAAGCTTCTGCATCCCTGCTGGAGCCCAGCCCATGCATATAAATGCCTGTGACAGAGAAAAAAGTTTCCTCTAAAGTACTTTCAGGATCTAAAGTATTTTTATAGGTTCTTCTACACCCTCTTCTTTTAGGTGAAACGTACACTTTGAACTTCCATTGGGAAAGGAATGAAACGTTTCCGTCTGAAAGCCTGAAACGGAGTGAGGGACACTGGGCTTGCCCAGCCCCATAGTGTGTGAACAGGGAAAGAGCCGGGTCCTCATCAGATGTAACGCCTGTCCTTAATTAGACACGCTTTAATCTGTGGTGATTAAGTAAATGAGAGCTCAGTGGGAAGAGGGAAGGTGCTCGGCCGTGGTGAGTCATGTCCTCGGTGCCAGCCCGAGGGCGGGAGGAGCGGATGCTCCTGCGTGCAGTCCTCAGGCAGCACCGGGTTGAGCTGGCAGGGCAGGCTGGAAAAGCTTGTCCTGTTGGGGGTTTGGTCAGACACCAAGAGAGGGCTTCAATTTTCATGCATGTCAGCCTCATGCTTTCCATGAAGGGCAGTGAAAAGGAGTTTCATGTCCCAGGGCTGTGCTCTGCTGGCCCATCACTGAACTCAGGTTCACCAAACCTTGCAAATCCCCTGATGGATCTGCTCCTGAAAACATTTGACACCAGATCAGCTGAGATCAGATCTAGATCTGTAGAGGGAAACCAAGGTGGGGTTTTTTTTGATTGAGTAAGTATTTTTTCTAAAGATAGCTTTTTCAAGCACTTTGAGTTTTGTTACTGCATTGCTGAACCCCTTCTTTAAAAACCAATGAGTTGAGCAGGGACCCTCTGTGCAAGGCTTTTTTCCTATTCCACTCTGTGCCATAGATCTGCTCTTCAATGGGTGCCACTCATAAATAAATCCTCCCTTTGTCCTCTCCTCCTTTTAGCCAACCCAAGGGACCTAGACAGCACTTTAGCAAACCATTATTAAAGTGATGGTAAATGCAAACCCTTGATGGAGAGCTGTGGTGTAGGAACAGATTGCCCAATTTTCTTAGAGCGATGGAGATGTGCGTGGCATTAATAAAACATCTTGTTGTATGGTTTTTAATTATTTTTCCCATCTCAGTGGAGATCGTTACCTCTGCTCACATGAAAGAGCAGATAACTTGATGAAGGTTCTTGTAATAAGCATTGTTGGAGCCATCCTCTGCCAGAGCATCTTGGTAATTAATGGTTTGTTTAAATTCCAGTGTGTAATTGTCTTTGCGTTCTTGACTGTGGCTGTTGCTTGGATCCTAATGGGACATCTGTAGGGAAAACAGGAGGGCAGTGGGGGGTTTAATTAATCACAAATGTTCATCAGCCAGGTGAGCTTCAGCGGTGTCACATCCCAGAGGTGCCACTTGGAGAACGGCTGCTGCTGCTCAAGGAAACAAGAGCTCTTTGCTGGGCTGGGATCTTCCAGCAATTTACAGTGCCATGGATTTAGGAATAGGACTAAACACCTTCTGAGCTAAGATAATGGGATTTTTTTCTGGTGGCTTCTCCAAACACTGAACACCATCCTGAGTGACAGCACAAGGTGCCTGTACAGGCGGGATCAGGAGATATGATTTTACTAAATATTTTCTGGGACCAGCTTGCTCTTTCAGCCCTCAGTCCAGCTAGGACTGGGCCCAAACCACTGCCCTCACTGGGCTCTTTCTCCTCTACAGAACAGCTTGAGAAGACCTTTGTCCCTTGTCCTTGCTGCAGCCCTATGAATGATTTGCACCTTGTTTCACCTGATTTTATTGTGAGACCTGAAATACCTGGTGTGCTTGGTGAAGTAAGTATAGACATGAAAAAGGTCTTCTGAGCCTTGTAAATATGAAAGAGATTTTGAAAACACGATCCATGCACAGCTTGAAATTCTTAGAACATATGAAAAATAAGTTTTGTGCTGAAACAAAAATACAAAATGATAGTGACATACATCTCGAGAGATGCAAATCCTGAGCAGAGGAAAGTGACCAAGGGGTCTGCTCACACTGCTTTGAGGCCAAAGAGTCATGGCATTAGCTGTGTCAGGACTGTCACTTTGCAGCCAGTAAAGCATTTAGTACAATTGCAACTTGACAAATCCTGAAGTGCCAAGCTAATTTCAGTAAATAACAATTGCTAGATGGGTGCACTTCCTCACTGAAGAGGTTAACGCTGTTAGCTGAGCAATAAAAGCATCACTGGAAACCTCACCCTCTCCCTGCCTAGAGAGTAAAGAGTGAGAAATTCCTCCTTGGAAGGTGTCTGTGCCCCAGGAGGCAATGGCTAGAGCTGGGATGTCAAACAGAAAATAAGAGGTTTTTAAACCCTAATGACTTAACGACCCATAAGAGCTTTCATGGTTCTCTGCTGTCACCAGTTCTCATGCTTTAGGACAGACAGAATCCTGATGCCAGGAAGAGATCTCTCCTCCACTGCCACAGGTCCCCACAGGTGACCAAGGACAAGGTGCCTCATGTAGAACTCCTTTGTGAAACACCCACTCACCAATGCCTGTCAGGTATTTCATTTTTCAGCCACAATATTGAGTAGCAGCTAATTCCAAGATGACAAGTGAGCGGCTCAGAATCGTGTTGTTGATTATTTTTGGGAAGCCCCCTGTTACTGTGGTGACAGCCTAGAAGGAGTGAGTTTGCTATCTTAAATGCTTTTGGGCACTTGTGTGTGTGAAAACCTGCTGTGTTCCCAGCTGCCCTGGCATCCAGCTGTGGCCCTGAGCCAGTGGAGCAGCACAAAATGATTCCAAGTGATGGCTGGGAAGAGGGTGAGCATCACCAGTGGCGACCGTGGGTGAGCATCTCACCTGTCAGGATAGAGGTGTGCAAAATATCTAGCTTGTCAGAGATGCTTCCATCACCTTCTTCACTATCTTCCCAGGGAAATTTGAGCTCTGGACACATTGGGATGGTGGGAACTCAAAGAGGTTCTCTCCTCGCAAGGTCTTGTTCTCTGAGAACAAGCATGAAGCAAGAATCCCTTTGTGAGTTACCATGGGGGAGTCAGCTTGCAGAACAAGGCCTAAATTTAGCTGCTTTTGAGTCACAGAATCCTAGAACAATTTAGGTTTGAAGGAACCTTAAAGATCATGTCATTCCAAACCCCTGCCATGGGCAGGGACACCTTCCAGCAGACCAGGTTGCCCAGAGCCCCATCCAGCTTGGCCTTGGACACTTCCAGGGATGGCAAGGAACAGCAGCATCTCTCTCCCTCCCAAGGACCCGTGGCTTCTCTCTTGTGTTAACTGTCATCCTCCTCCTGCTTCTGCAAATGCTGTAATTCGAAAATAGAAAAAGGAGAAGAATGAAACAAAACAACTGTTTAAAGAGCCCTGTTTAAAAAAAAAAAAAAAAAAAAAAAAAAAAAATTTTTAAAAAGCCCCTTTTAAAAAAAAAAAAAAAAAAAAAAGGAACCTAAGATATAATTATGCCTCTTGGATGATATTTTCCTCTGGAAAAATACTAAACATGTTCACGTGATGTTCTGGTGTACAAGTATCTGCAGCATGTCTCCCTCTTGCTCCCTCTCTTCCTCCCTCTCTCTTGCTCTGTGTTCCAGGAGGTGCCAGCACATTCTGCACACAGACCCAGCTCGGATGGGAACCTGCAGTACTGCTGGGCTCGGGCTTAGGGATCGCTCCACAAACATCACTCCACGAAACCCAGGCATTTTTGAAAAATTACATTTTGAACCCTCTTTTCACCCTAATTTCCGGCTCGTTTCTGGGAAGCTTTGCCGGAACAGAGGCACCGAAGGGCTCGGAGGTGCTGAGCCATCCCTGACCCGTTTCCCCTGAAGGCAGGAAAGCCCCGGGAGCTCACACAGCAAGGCAGGAGCTACGAGACAGTTCCTCCAGCCCACCTTACGCCCGAGCCCGGATGGAGCAATCAATGCCGCACCAGGAACGCGAGAGGGCTCCTTGCTTGTTTAATCTAGCTGGGTTTAATTAGGAGAAGTCTGAAGGTCCAAGTGGGGTTGAAGCGAGGGGACAACAGCAATCAGGAGCACAACCACAACTGATGGAGAACAAAGGCAAGGGAACCTCGAATAGGGGCAGGTCCAAGGGTTTTAACTGGGAAAAAGTAGGGGGGGTAAGGGTACAGAACATCTAATGGGAAAGGGAGGCAGGGGAGGAACCGAGGTAAGGTAACTAGGGAAACTCCAATGAGAGAGGATCAGGAGAGTGGTTTTACAAGGATCACCAATGAGAGAGCAGAGAGTACAGAACATTCCGGAACAGTAGGTGGCCAGCAATTGACTAGCAGTAGCTTATTAGCATTGGGGAACAGAGAACCTTGGGAAATGAGACGAGGCTCTCTGTCCCTTTCCTGACTGTCTCCCACGGAACCCTCTTTTCACCCTAATTTCCGGCTCGTTTCTGAGAAGCTTTGCTGGAACAGAGGCATCGAAGGGCTTGAAGGTGCTGACCCGTTTCCCCTGAAGGCGGGCAAGCGCCGGGAGCTCACACAGCAGGGCAGGAGCAATTCCTTGCGGGATGGTGGAGGATGGATGGAATTGCGGGACAGAAATTAAGCGAGGTTTAAGTGAGGTCTAAGAGAATATGGGCGGCAGAAGCTGCTGCTCCGTGGCACAAACAATCCCCGTTCTCCCTTGCTCCATCCCTGGCGGATCGAGCCCGCTGCTGATGGTGCTGTCACAGCCCTGCGGGAAATGCCCTCCGCCGTCCTACAGAGTCTTCTCCTGTCACACTCCTGGGGCTAAAGGATCCCAGGCTTCATTTATTCACTTTTCAGACCCGGGACCTGCGCTTTCCCTTTCACTTCTCCCCCGGGAGAGCTTTGCAGCCGCTGAAATTCAAACCCTGCAGCAAATCACCGTGTTTTGCAATAATTTAACACGAAGTGCCGGGTACTCAAACATTTCTCCAGTCTTTGAGCACAAAAGTGGCCTTTTTTTCCCTTTGCCACCATCCCCTCTGTTATTTAAACCCTGTCCCAAAAAATTTAAGGAATGAGCCGTGTTGCTTGTTCCTTTCTGGCATATTTCATAAATTAAGAGCAGTTTTTCCACCATGTTGCAGAATAAGACTCATCACCGGGCCCAGTCCTTAGCAAGGCTCTTGAGAGCTCAAGCTGGATTTAAGGCTGGTGAGAAAACCTGAAAGAAGATTTGTGTCCCAAAAACCAGAGTTTAAGCGTGGGATGTTGGCAAATCTCATTTTTGGGGACCTGATCATGGCTCTGATGCTGCCCTGGGGGGTGAAACCCCAGCACAGGAGGCTCCACAAGGGTTAGGTGACCCCATAGGGATGCAGCCTTTGGATAAAGTTCTTTTTTTCTGTTAAAAACTGAAGCCTCACATCTATCACAACACTTCTGAGGCATCATTTTCTTTTAGATAACTCTTAACCTGTCAGAAAAAGAGATGAAAAAAGAGCAGACCTTTCCCCAAATAGGGTGCAGACCAAAAAAAAAAAAAGGAGATGGCAATAAAAAATAGCAAAAGGAATGTTTTCATCTTTTTAAAAGTATTTTTTTACCTATTATTTTGAAAAGGTGCTTAAAATCAACCAAAGGCTCTTCCTTCCAGCTGCAAAGGTGTCATCCTAAATTAAAGCTCCCATGAAAATTCAAGCTTCCTTGTCCTCATCGGGGTTTTAAATTGAATTAGTCAACTGAATTAGGAATGCTCTTTGCTTTTCTGTGTTTGGTAGTGGCTGATAAGCCTGCAGCCACAGAGAAGCCTGGGTTTGATCCCAGCTGCTGCCTGGACCTGTGTGGAATTGGTTAACCATGTGCAGGAGAGCCCTTCTGAGCCAGGCCCATATTTCCTCCATAAATGAAACCTGTGACAAATACCTGGTGTCATTGATATTCCATTAGTTTCCTTCAGTGAAAGATCAGACAGCTTTAAAAAGCCAATAAATTCCCACAGATTGTCTCTGAAAGGGAGAGAAAAAGGATTCCTTGGCAGGCCACACACCATTAAGCCCAAGCAGTGAGCAGTGTTTTATGGCTAGCAAGGCTGAGGTCACTGCTTCTGCATGGGTGCAATTAAGATTCACTGAAGCCACCAAAACCCCACAATTCTTCAGGTGCTGGGGCAGAGACACCTTGTTCAGCCAGCAGCAGCCTCAGCTTGGAGGAGGGATGTTCTGCACTGCTGCAGCTCCAGGCTGTGCTGGCCCTGGCAGCACCTCCCAGTGCTCAGAGGGACAAACAGCACAGATCCCACTTAAATAAAAAAAAAAGCTTCATGAAGATGTCTTTGGAGGCAGAGATTCTGCTTGCCTTGCAGACTAGAGGCCATTTTTAAAAGGGTTTTTAGAGTGCTGTTAAAGCTCTGCAGCTGACGATGTGCCCACCTTGTGGTCACCACGTCTCTGTCACTCCAGAAAATGTCTCAAAGCCACGTGGCTTTCTTTTTTTGTGTGCAGGCAATCCATATGTGAGGTATGAAATGGCAGCAGCTTCCTCATTGCCCAGTGTGCTCAAGAAATCTGGATATTGTCAGGTTTTGGGTGCCGTTTCCTGACATTTGGGTGTCCTTCCATCCATCTGTCTGTTGAAATGATTTCCCCAGCTCTAGCTGCAATCCTACAGCAAGTGGTTTGTTCCCACTATTCCACCTATGCCTGAAAAAATTATGTTATTCATGTCCAAAAATATCTTTTAGCCATTTGCACCCAGACTTTGAATTTCAAGAGCCATTGATTAGGCTTTTTGATTAAAAAAAATTATATCATTTTCTACAGGTAAACCAAATCTTTTCAGCTAAATACCAGAATAAATGAATATGCAGAATTTTTTTTTCTCCCAACGCTTGCTTTGATGAATGACTCATTCCCTTTGTTACAGGAGAATTGTTGGAGCTCTGGTGTTTTCAGCTCTGAGCAAGGCAAGGTTGGGAGGAGGAGTTATTGTCTTTTATTAGACTAGATGATATAGCTGGAAAAAAATCAGGCAGGATTTCAGGCATGTGATCCTTTCCTTCAGGTTTGGAGCTGCTTTTGCTGCCTTCAAGCTGACTGCAAGTTAAAAACATTCATTGCAATGTTTGACTAGGTTGAGCCAAAGTCGGTGCAGTTGTCCTCAGCTTTTCCTCCTGACCTGGGAAAAGAGTCCTGGAGTTCTGTGCCAGCATCACCTCATGCTAAAGCTCCTTATCATTTCCCCCATTAAATGATAGCAGCCCCTTTGAACATATTTACCCACAGGTCTGTTTGGCTTCCAGTGGCTCCTTTATACCCCATTAATAAAATCAATTGGAGATAATGAATGGCATTTCTGCCTCCTTTCTCCTGATGTTTGGATGGTAATTCCAGTCCCATAAACATTTGCACAGCAGGAAAAGGAGGGAAGGGCAGATGCTGTAATTTAAAACTTCTCTCTGAAACAATTTAGGGCGGAAAAAATTCCCCAAGTTGACAAACCTCTGAGTAAAGCTATTGGGGAGTCTCTCTCCCTCAGAGCAGATCCTGGGGCTGGAAAACTTTTCCATCTGAGGGAGGAACAGCACGATGAGGAGACACCCTGAGGTCGGGGCTGGGGTAGGCTGTGGCTGGGCTAGCCAAGCCAAGCACAAGTTCTGCACATCCCTGGCTGCCAGGGGGAAAACTTCCAGCCCCCATCATGACACCCCACTAACACCAGGCCGTGGGGGATGCTGCCTCCAGGCAAGGTGCTGCCCGTTGGATTTTGGGGGAGATAACCTAGCAGAGCCCCATAACCCTTAGGGTTTGCACAGGTGCTGGTGTTTCTAGGGCAAGGTGCCTGCTCTGGGCCAAGCCTGTTTGTTTCAGCCTGGCTGGGTGTGGGAATGCTTTCCTCCCCCTCTCCCACTGCATCTGACTCAGAAAATGTTTGAAAATCCCAGGTTTGTGCTGTCTCCTGCCTCTCCCACTCTGGGTAACAGGAGGCTGAAGGAGAAGCAAACAAAGGCGTCCTTATGCTCTGGAGAGCTGATGGGTCATGAAGCAGCAACTCCTCCTCTTCTGCTGCTGCCCTCCCAGGAATCTGGCCTCCCCATTGTCTGCAGCAGTTCCAGGCACGTTAGAGGCCTCCTTGGCGTGGCTGTCACATCCAAGCCAGTGCTGAGGGCTGTTTTTATCAATTATCCAAGCTGCAGAGCACATCTGAGCCCTCTGCTGTGCCTGTGGTCCGTGCGTTCGCTGCTGGGCTTTGATGGGTGCAGAGGTTACAAAGCCAGGGAAAAAGGCACAGCAGGCATCTCCTCACCCTGCTCAGCTGCACTTGTGTGCTCACTCCTGCCTTAAAATCATCTTGCAAGTTTGTTGGAGCCAGAGTTTCCCTTTTTTTCAATGTTTGTGTGCAAGCAAGCACTGCAGGACCCTGCTGCACGTGCAGGAAGCATCACTCTAACTGAAACAGTGCCCCTGGACAGCTGGGAGTGCAAGGGACAGAGGATGGCAGGTGGTTCATTTCCAAAATCCACTGCCAAAGCAGGGACCAGATCTGACCTCATCACAGTCTGCAGCTTCCTCGTGAGGAGAAGAGGAGGGGCAGGCACTGATCTCTTCTCTGAGCAGTGACAGGGCCTGAGGGAATGGCCTGAAGCTGGTTGGAGTGAGCTTTAGGCTGGATGTTAGCAAAAGATTCTTCCCCCAGAGGGTGGTGGGGCACCGAACAGGCTCCCCAGGGAAATGATCACAGCACCAAGCCTGATGAGACTGGATTTAAATAAAGGGAAAGACATCTGAGGGTCTACACCAGGCAGAGCAAATCTGGAACTCCTTTTTCCTGCCTCTCAGTACTCCCAGCTGCAAGCAGGGATCAACCCCTTGCTATTTTGGTTTTTTTGGTTTTTTGTGGCTCAGATGCATGAGGAACTGCATCAAGCTCCTGAGAGCTGCAGCACTGGGGTGTCATGAGAAAAAATCACAGGGAAAAAATCACAGGCTCTAGGCAGAGTCCCTGTGCATGCTCAGGCTGGCACCTGGGAGGGATGAGGAGAAGCATTTCCAAGAGATCTGCTGGAGAGGTTTTCGAAAGCGTTTTCAAGCCCATGACCTTGTCAGTAGAGCTTCTGAGCCCTGTGATGGCCAACAAACCTTCATCCCTGCATGGTGTCCTCATCCCCTTTATATAAACCCAAGCCCCAGGCGAGGGCAGTCGGCCAAGCAAACAGAAATTCCTTCCTTCCTTCCCTGCTTCCACCCTGCCTCCGCTCATGCACGGGCCCGACATGGGGCCTTGGAGAGAAAGGTCAGGGCCATTTGGTGTCCTCTTACTTTGGCTAGTGAAAGGGTGTCTCTGGCTGTGCAGCCTTCTAAAAATAAGCCAGGCTTGCAGAGAGGTTTTGCTCTCCACCACACACAGGAATAAAAGGATAGGAGAGGTAGGAAAGGTGTTGAGGTGTCCAAAAGCGCTGCCACACTGCTTCCCTCCAAAGCACACAAATGCTTCCTCCTTTGTGCGAGCATCCTGCAGGCTGAGAGAGGGGCAGAGAGGGAAGGACAGGCCTCAGAAAGCCTCTCTTGCCACTGGCATGGAGTGCAGACCCGCTGGAGGGGCCACAAAGGGACCCCTGCCCAGGCTGGCAGCAGGGGCTGGGGACACGGCACCATGCCTGTGAGTGGGTGCCACCACGGCTGCAGTGGGGACACAGAGCAGTGCCAGCATGCTGAGAGGGCTTCCAGTGGCCACAGTCTGGGGGAGACCTCCTGAGGGAGAACCATGGGCTGGTCAGAGCAGTAACAGCTCCTGCTCAGGGGAGCTGCTGGGTCGGGGTAGGTACGAGGTGAAATCCTTTGGGAACAGGTCTGCCTGCCAGAGGCAGCCCCCAGGACAGGTCACCAAGGGAGATTTTAGGGCTTTAGCTCCTTCAGGACTTTGAGGGGTCCAGCAGCACAGAGCAGGTTGCAGGGGTGGCCGTAGCTCTGATATTTCCTGGTGAGGATCTCCCACCACCAGAGCTGGCCAGTATAAACCAGTTCACTTCAGTGTTCATCTTCATCACTTTTTTTCCCTTTGGCTTACCATGCAAATGTGTCCTGTGACAGCACTTCTCCTGTGATTTTGAATACTGAATCCAGCCTGATGTTCTATGAAAGGCATTTCTCACTTGATTTTTCCCAGGCAGTCCTGCCTCGACCAATTAATTGCTCATCTAAGCAAGCCCACAAAGTGTGACAAAGTCAGCAAGAGACAGTGGAAAAATGTGCCAGAAAACCACGGATTTACCCTGGCTTTCAAAATCAGAAGAGCATTTCCATCGTGTTTATGGAGAGCTTGGAAGTTTTCATCCTGAATGCTGCATGTGGGTCCCCTGGGTAGATGGAGGGGGATTTCCACCCAAAGGAGTGTGAAGAAGGTCAGAGGAATGGAGAGCCAACCCTAGGAGAAGGGACTAAATCCTCCTGGTGTTGTAGATGGATTTTAGTCATTATATGAGCAGTATTATATTTTATGGCTGCCTAAAACAGCTGATTGTGGGATTTGAGAAATCACTGGCCATATATTCTACACTGTAATCAGGAATTAATCTGGCCAACTGCCCACAGCTCTGTGATTGCATCTCTGCAAAGAGCCTTATAGTATTCCTTGAGCTTCTGGGGGGATGGCAAACACTAGGAGCAGTCATCAGTCTCTGACAAAGCAGAGCAAGAGATGGTGACGATAAATAAAGTGGAGGTCAATCCAATTTCCTGAGATGGGCCATTTGTGAGAGGGAAGGGTTTGTCTGTGTGAGAACCACCTGACATTGTCCAGGCAGCCGCTCTGTTAACCATCCCCTTCTTCAACAGGTAAGGGTGTAAAAGGGTGTATCCAAACCCATAAAAGCTGGGATTTTACATCCACAACGCAAGTCCAGCTCAGGAGCTGTGGAAGTGAATGTCAGGAACACACAGTGACAGCTCTCTGGATGTGTGTAAGCCAAAACCTGGGGAAAACTGGTTTATGGGGAGGGAACTAAGAGCTCTTCACTGGGTTCCTTCTGGGTAACTGCTGTGCTGTAGATCAAAGCTGCCCGACAGCACAGCGGCACAGGCAGCGCTGGTGCTTGCACTGGAGGACAATTCATCCAGCCTGGCTGAGCTGAAGAGTAACAAAAAATAAAAGCCTTGGTGGTAACCTGGGAAGGCTGCTGTTTCCCCAGGAAAACAAAATATTTTGCTAAAAACTTCTTGTCACCCTGTTTTTGACACAAATCAGCAGGAAAGGCACCGTGCTGGGCTGTGATTGCAGCTCTCATCCCAGCTTTGGGCTTGAGAAACTTGTTCTGCCTTTCACTGTCTCCTCTCTGTAAGATGGGGAGATTCATTAATGGCTTTAAGCTGAAAGGGGGTAGATTTAAATTGGATGTGAGAAAGAAATTCTTCCCTCTGAGGGTAGTGGGGCACTGGAACACTGCTCAGGGATGAAGGGATGCTGGGGTTGAAGCCCCATCCCTCTAAGTGTCCGAGGCTGGATGGGGCTTGGAGCAACCTGGGATAGTGGAAGGTGTCCCTGCCCGTGGCAGGGGTGGGACTGGATGAGCTTTACGGTCCCTTCCAACCCAAACCATTCCATGATCCTATGAATCATACTTACAGAACATTGCAGGGTTCTTCAACAAGCATTTGACAACCACAGAATGATCTTATTAAATGTGAGTGTTGGGTTGATTTGGTTGATGTCCTAGCCAACATTCATCTCCCAAACAAAACTGAGGTGAGCCAAGTGCTCTCCAGGCTATAAACAATAGCTGTGGTGGGCAGGAAATAATGCAGGTAACACTTCCAATTCACAGCTCAGCCATCACTTAGAAAACACCTTTGGTCACAACCAAACAAAGCTCCCAAGAGCTGATTTGATTTCTCTTTGCTCCCCAGCCCCTACATGCTGCTGGAAACCCGTCTGTGTTGTGCTCTGCAGAGAGGGGGGTAAGGCAGCCAAGGGAAGCAGTACAAAATCTGCCTCTGGAGGTTCATTTCAAGGGAGCTGCAGGGACTTTCACACACATATAGAAACTTATTAATAATAAACAGAGTCGTCTGGAACATTCCTACATCCTGGGCAGGGGTTAGTGCTTCCAAGTCAGGGAAATCTAGCAGAGGAGCAAAGAGAGACCACGAGGAAAAATGGGAATGTTGGCGTGGGGCTGTACCCAGGGGCTTGGATCTCTGGAGGAGGGGATGGGGAATTGCCTGCCCCCGATTCAGGAGAGCCAGCCCAGAGAGCAGAGCCAAAGAAGGCTGTTATTGCTGGCAAGAGCAATGAAATTAAAGAGATGTTTCACTATCCATCATCAGGTGTGTCAGTTTTCAACACTTAACGGCTGCAAGTTAAAGCCTTTCTCGGCTGCATTTCCAGTCATTGGCTTTTAATTTCGGGCACAAAGGAGGGAATTACATTGGAAGTACTGCAGGTGAGATTTCCTCCCTCCTGCCACACATTTCCACGGCAATGCATCAGTAATGAGACTTCATGGGCAGCGTCTTCCTTGGCAAAGCAGAATAATTAATTCTGTTCTTTACCTGGTTGCTTGTCCAAAATCGCTCTGGGGTAATGGGACAGAGACTATGCCAATCCTTTCCTCTGGTATGTGACAGCCAAATGCCACACACCAGATCACATCACCACCCTTCATTGCAGAGCTGGGGTGTCTGAGGGGCAGGGCACCGTGCTGAGATCTCACCAGGAATCTGTGGCTGGTGCTCAGCCTCTCCAGGTGTGGTCCCAGGCTTTCCTTTGGCATCCCAGGCTGAGGGACACGTCCATGGGACAGCGGTGTTGAAGAAACCCTGCTGCAGCCTTTGCCCTAGGTGCAGCCCCTGAGTGAAGAAATGAACAGAACCACACAGAGTGTGAACAGCAGCCCATGGAGCATGGGAGGACTGAAGAAAAGAGCCCCTTCCCTTTCACAGCCACATGGATGTGTGTCAGAGAGAGAGACAGGCTCCTTTTCGGCATTTGCCAGACACCAGCAGTTTCTCAAGGCAGCATCGTATGGATTTTCCTTTTATAACCATCTCTCTCGTGGAAATCCCCATTGGTCTCTGCTATCCCAGCAAAGGAGAGTGTGTAATTCAGCTCGTTTTCCCCCAGGAAGATCCAGCTGATTACGCAATAGCAATGTGTACCAGCACGTTAATGGCGCTTGGCACCTTCCCGGGCTGCACGGGAGGCCGGGGATATTGCTGTCATTACGGAATTAGTCATGCTGGAAACACCGCGGGGTTTGTTTAATCCAGGGAGAAAAGAAAGGGAATTGGAGGGGTGGGGTGAACAGAGGCAACAACGGCAGCTTTCTGAGCCAGACAGAGAGGGAGCCAGGGCAGGCCTGGCACCTTTGCCAGGGATGGGGTGTCCCAGCAGCTCCCCCTGTTCCGGGTGCCTGGGGGTGTCCGGGGACTCAAACCAGCTGCAGGCTGCAGTTCGGGGATTTTTCACCGTGCGAGAGCTGTCTGGCTGGATTTTAGCAGGTATAAAACAGTCAGGTCACTGCAGACCCCCAGGGGAGGGGTGGCCTGGAGGGAAAGGCCCTGCCTTGCCTTTGCTGAGCGAGGGGACACACGCGGGTTTCTGGAGAACCCGTGGTCACACACTGGGGATGCTCTTCTGTCGATGAGGAGAGGAGGGTCCAGGCCAGTGCTCCCTGCTCTGCTGCTCTCCAGCTTTCATTGCAACACTGCTCCACACTCTGGAACTCTGCAGGTCCCCTCTGCCTCCCCAGGCCTCTCTGGAGTCAGGCACCATTGTCACACACTTCCCCTCCCATCCTCTCCTCTGGAAATGAGGGCACAGCCTGAGGTGACCAGCCCGGTGACCTAGGTCTGAGCCCTGGCTCCTGACCACCTCCTGGCCCAGAAAAGAGCTGTATTGTCTGCAGGTGCCCCACGAGGTGCATCCAGCTCCTCCTGGTCATTCAGGAGAGCGCTGGAAACCCACTCTTGCTGAGACCCACTCTCGCTCTGCTGGCTCTTCATCCCACCTGGGCCCAGGCACCTCTGGCTCACAGCTGCAGCTGTGTGCTAGCCCTCCCCATGCTCAGTGCCAAGGCTCAGCTGGGATCGTGCCAGCTGGAGATTGTCTGCCTCCAACCTCCTCCTCCCAAGCCAAGATTTAATGGTTTTGCAGCAAACTCAGTGGCTGCTTGTCCCCCACCTGTGCCTGCTAAGTGCTGCTTAGATTTCATGTGCTGTCAAGGGCCTTCAGATGCTGCCAGCTGAGCTGGCCCTCACAGGGCCAGGAGAGGCTTGGTCTGGACTAAATTAATGCACAGACAGGTCCCTAAATCTGCTGTGAGCCACTTGGCCCACAGGGAACACTGCCACACGTAATGCCATAGGGAACCAGTCATCACAGAACCAGAAGACTTGGCCTAAGGAGAAGAGATGTCTGCTCCTCCTTCAGCCACACCATATCCCCTCCCAGGGGTTTTCCTGCTGGGTGCAAGGTCCTGACAAGGGACATTTTCTGCTAGTTGTTTCTGGTGCCACAAGAAAATGTCTGCAGTAAGCTTGGCTGTGTGGTGGAGCCTGTCCCCCTCTCTCATCTTTGAGGGATGTGGAGCAGAGCTCCCATCAGCTCTCTCTATCCCTCACTCCTGGTGAGGGGGAAGCAAGATGTGCTGGGGATGTGCTTTCCCTGCTGGGTACTGCTAATTAACATCAGAAACAGCACCAGAGGCTGTGAGGCATCCAACCAGAGTGTAATTAGCTACATGGGATTTGCTAAGTGTCTCAGCAGCCCGGACAACAAGCAGGGAAGCTCAGGGCCAGCCTGTGCCATGGAGCTGCTGTGTGACAGCAGAGCCCCCCGAGGGCTGCTCAGTGCTGCCCTGGCTCACTCTGTGCCTGCTCCAAGGCTGTGCTGGGATGTGTGGAATGGCCAAGTCCCTGCTCCCTGCCCCAGGTTGCCCACAGCACAGACATCTCTCTCCTCCTCGCTGCAGCTTATTTAATATTGATGCACCCAAGTCCTCGGGAATATCCAGACAGTTCGTATGCTCAAAAGTCCAGAACTCTGCTGAGATATTTTGCTGCCTGTGTTTCCTTTTCTCCTTTGCACTGGGCTCTGCAGAGGTGCTGTCACTGGGTCAGTCTGTCTTCTGCCTGGGGATGGGAGCAGGCTCCCCAGCTGGTGTCAGGCTGTCCCCTTGTCACCTCCACCTGCTTCTCCCACACACAGGGGGAGGGATGTCCTGGTGGGATTTCATCATCTCAACTCACTTTGCCAGGCCATGGAGATCTAGTGAGTGCCAAGAAGAGGGTGTCCAAAAGGTGCCAGGACCTCCAGAAGCACCTGACCTTGCCCACTGAGCACCCAGTGGCATCCACAGGTGTCCACAGTCAGACCCAGATAGGTTGTCACACCCCTCGGGACTTGGGGACTTCAGGGACTGTGATGAGCCCAAGGTAGAAAATATTTTATGCTGCTTCTGGTCTCCATGGTCACCTTGTGATGGGCTGCATTTAAAGATGCCTGGTTTAATCTGTCCTTTGCAGGGACAATAAACCCACCCACTCGAATCTCTAAAGGCTTTGGAAGCCACAGACAAAGGGATCTCTCCTCAAGAGGCTAAACCAGAGGCAGCAGGACACCTCCTCTTTTGGATTAGCCAAAAGGGGACAAAAATAGCCTCAATCCCACCGGAAGCCTGAACCTGGGTTGTGATTCATGCCCTGGCTGGCTGCCCACGAGGTTTGCACAGGAATTTGTGAGTGGAGCTGTTGGGTTTCTGGCCCCAGATACCCTGAGTGCCTGCAGGAAGGATGAACCCTTCCCAAAACATGCCAAGGCTTGGAACGGAGCATCACGTCACGCCTGGCAGGAGGAACCTGCTCCAAACATAATGCAGCTTCTGTTCAAGGCTCCCTTTTCTATTTTTACGTGTGTGGAGTGCTGTAAAATGTGCTTTTTTGTATTGCTTTTAAAGAAGCCCCACAGAGCAAAAGGACTGGAGCCATGCTGAAAAAGGGGTGATGGGGAAAGAGAAGACAAGGCAGCAACCAAAAATCTGTCACCTGCTGAGGATGTTAGATGAGATGTTTGGTCCTATTGCTGCTCTGTGTGTGCTCTCTTGCTTCCAGCCTGGCAGCCCTTGCCTGTGCTCCAGGAAAAAGGAGTCAAAATGACTCATGGGAGTAATGCTGACCCATTGAACAACACCAGGGGCTTCGTGGTGAGGATCTGGGGTGACTGGGACAAACCCTGTGACAGCTTTGGTACTGAAATAATTCTCTTTCCCGGGGCTTCTCACCTGGAAGCCCTTTCCCAAGGCTTTTTGCACTGATTTTAGGCATCTTCTTCCCTACCCTAATGGAAGAGAAACAGATCTGTATGGCCAGAGATCAAGAAAGCCCCAAACGAGAGGGAAAAAAATTATATTAACTTGCTTAATATTTGATAAAATGCAGCTCTGTCTGAGCCCAGGGTGATTTGGTTTAACCACAGTGCACAGCAGAGATTTTTCACATCACTTTGCAGACAGAGGCTGAGTCTCTTGGGTCATGCTGTTATCTCATGAGCAATCACTCTTGTCCACCTGGGATAAATGAGAAAAATTTTGGGATGAGGGGATGGGCTTCAGGTGCAAGAGAAACCCCAGGGATGGTTTTGAATGGCAACTGATTGCCTGCTTTGAGATTTGCCCAGAGGCTGAGACATAAGTGCTCATCTCCTTTGCACACAGGGTGGGAGATTCTTTAATCGTCCACCTCACATCCCCCAGAAATTAATAAAAAAATTTCCTTGGGCAGGAAAGCTTCATCTTTCCCCCATTCCCTGTGCTTGCAGTAAACAAAAGCTGCTCCCTGCTGCTCCTCTCCCCTCCCTGATCTCTGGTGTTTCCCAGCCCTGGCCTCAGCCCAGAGCTCTGCAGCTGAAAGCAAAGAAGGTGGGATGGGGCTTTCTGCAGAACTGATGCCACAGGGGAAGGCAGCACAGGTTCCCTGGGATGGGACCCACTTTCCAGCTGCAGCAGAGCCCTGTGTGGGCTCTCATCTCCCAAACCCTCTTTGCTTCTTCTCTTTTTGGGAGAGAGGAGCTGCCCCCTCCCTCTGGAGGGTGAGATCTCACCTGAGGTGATGGTCACCCAGATGTGGGCAGGACTGTGCCTTGGTATTTTGGTAATTAATGCACTGAGTGACTGAAAATCTACTTCTAACCTCAACAAGGTCCGTGGGTCTCTGCTCTGCCCTTGGCACTGGGAATTGAGGAGCAGGGACTGGTCACAGCTTCATTTTGCTGAGGATGATGCTGCAGCTCACTGTGTTGGTCTAATACCAGGAGAGTCCTGGAAGAGCCTTTTAATCTTGGCTTTTAAAGGCTTTTGTCTCTGTCTTAAAAGCACATCTGCTGTGTCTGTGTCACCTAACCAAGACCAGGGCTGGAGCCTGGGCTCCTGTGATCATCCATAGCCTGATCCACACCATGTGTGCTGTTCCAGAACAGTTAATTCCCCACAGGAGGTGCCCAGTGTCACTCCCAACATGCAGGCAGGACACTGCAGCCCTGTTTGGGACAGCAGGAAGGTCAGTCAGGTAAAAGTGCTGGGTACAGACTCACCTCCACATGAGAAAACAGCATTGTCCCCAAGGTGACCCAAGGATATGGAGCTTGGAGGGTGCAATGCCACTCCTACAGCTCTTCCCATTGGGACACACCAGCACCAGAGGCAGGGATGGGAAGAAGGCACCACTTGTGGGGATCTGCTGCCCCAGGGTGCTCACAGACTCCCAGGCTCTGCAGCTGGTCCTGGGCTCATCCCAAGGGGCTCCATCAGCAGCTCCCCTCCCTGGAGCAGGAAAGGGCAGAGGATTGTTTCTAAGGAGGCTTTGCCTTGCTGGAGGTTTGCCTGCTGTCAGCAGTGCCCTACCCCTCCCTGCAGGCAGGGCTGCCCCCACTGTGCTCCCCAACAGGTTTGGGGATAAAATATGGAAATTGTGGGTTGATCACTGCCAAGCCCCATCTGAAGATGGAGGATCCTACAGGGAGGCAGGGCCCTGGCACAGAGAAAGGCAGCACAGCCTCCAGCCCCACTCCTGGAGAAGGTTTGTTCTCCACATCCCCCAGGGCACTGCATGGCACCCACTGAGCAGCAAGGCTGGGGTATTTGGAAGGCTTCTTCCCCCACTCCTCCCCAAGGGCCCAGGATATGATTCAGCCCATCCCAGAGCAGGGCAGGTGATTCACATCCTCCCATCACCTGTATCTCCTCATCAGCTCCAAGGGAGCCTGGGATGCAAACTGAGCTGAGCATCTCTGGGTGCTGGATCAGGCCCTTCATGCCCTGGGAAATTGAGCAGCACCCTGGCCTTGCAGGAGTTGAAACTACTGGGATAGAGGATGATCTTGCAAGGTACGGCATGTGCTGGAAAACCACCAGTTCTGCTGGATTTGGGGCTGCTCTGTGCCCTGACTGCCTCATCTATTAATCCGTGCAACCTGACAGGACATACCCTGTTTAAATCTGCTGCCCAGCTTTAATTTTTCATGTTTCTTATGCTGCAATTTTTTTTTCATGAGAAATTATTTAGGCAGATGGCTGAGGTTGATATTAATACACTGATTTCAACTTATTTGCATAGAGCATCTGTTAGGGAAAAAAAAAACAAACCTAAGTTTTGCAGGTTTAAAAAAATATTTTTTTTTACATCTTCAACTTGAATTCCAAGAATCTCAGAAGACGACCACCCTTTCTAAGAATGCTGAAAAGTTTAATTTATATGGCAGTAAGATGGCACTCCACTGAAATGTCAGTCACTAGCAGATGATTTGGAAGGAGAGAGGGAAATGAATGTGTGTGTTACAGAACTGATCAAGTCTAGACAAAAAAAAAAGGGAAACTTTGAAAAGCAAGATCCTCAAAGGGTGGCCAAGACGAAGTGCTGAGAAATTATATTTTTTCTCTTAGAGAAGATCTGACAGTTTGTCTAAATCCCACATACCTCTTTCTTCCCTGGTAAAATAACCTCCTACAATAATTTTAGATTATTAACTTTTGGGCTAGCCACAATAAAAATAAAACCTCATGATGTGGTTCATCACTGCGTGTGAAGGAGGAGCCATCCCCTTCTGTCCAAACCCTCTGGGTCTCCTCCCTGTTAAACCCCCAGTGCCAATGCTCTACTTCCACCCAAAGGACTGTCCTGATGCTGAGTTATTTTATTTCTCCCTTTTATGACATATGGAGCAAAGTAAAATAGTAAATATCTCTCTGATGTTTTCAGCTGGCCTCCCCAGCACGGGGTCTGTCCTGATGAGCTTTAATAACAATGTCTGCCCATCCCTGAGAGCTGTAGGTCAGGCTCAGCTCTCAACCCAGACGTGTGTAATTGCCTCTGCAAAAGGCTTTCTCTCTGCTTTAATACCTCATGGGTTTAGGAAGGTGGCTGTTTGTGCCTTCAGTTTTCACTCTGGCTTCCTCATTATTCCCACTCAAGCAGCACAGAGGGTGCAGCCAGGCAACCAAGCCCCACTTTTTCACTTGTGGTGGAGATTGATCTCAGCAGGTCTCAGCTGAAGTGGAGTCACCCAGCCTGCAGCCACGTTGATTCTGGGCAGTGTCTTTGATTTGGAGTCACTCTGGATTTGGAGCTGTACATTGCAAGGGCAAGAAGAGCTGCTGAGCTGTACCTCTGACAGGTTTTCCCTTGGTTTGATACATCCCTGTACCCAGCCTCACCCGGGTCCAGGGGATTGCAGCGAGAGGCAGTGTTATAAATCACAGCATATACATGCTTTAATTATTTTGTCAAAATGATTTATAAGCTCTAACTTACTGGAAAGTACCAGGCTGTACCCGTGGACCAGCCTTTTCTGGTCCTTACCTGTGTTAACTCTGCTCAGCACCTCTCCCTCCCACATCCCTGCTCAGGGGATGGTGCTTCCCTGAGTTTGGCAGTGCCTTACCTTGGGAATGGCCGTGGGGACAGACCTGGCACTGCAGAGATGTTCTCCAGCTCGAGCCAATGTGGCACACGCAGCCCCTGCTACCCCCCCTCCACATTCCCACCCTGGGGTCACTCAGTTTATCCCATAACAAACTTTTCTGGCAGGGTGTTAGCTCAGCCAGGGTAATAAAGATTTACAGTCACGACTGAGGCGATGCCAAAAATCCCTGGCATAGCGGCTGCATCCCAGAGCACAGGTAAGAGGGCTGTGATTTACCTCCCTTGCAGTGAGGAAGGGGAGAGCTGTAGGGGTGCTGCTTTTTGAATGTTCTCCCAGTGTTTTTTGCTTTTTAATGACCTGCTTAACCCGTGGCTGAAGGGTGTAATTTATGGCTCCGAAATATAACCAGGGGGTTCACGGCCTTCATGCTTTTGCTCCCTCTGCTTTATCACCCAGTTCATTCCTCACAGTTTTGCATGACAGCACACGGGCTGAGTGCCACGAATGGTATGCAGATAAAAACGGGGGGGAAAGGCTTTCCCTCAAAGTCCAGCCCCGGTGGAAGAGTGAAAGGGAGAGGGGGATGGAGGGGAGTGTGCTGGGGGAGGCTCTGGAGGAGCTGTGAGATGCCTCTGGAGCAGGCAGGGGGAGATAGGCGGAGTGGTGATGGAAACCAAGGGCTGGATGCAGCCCCACGCACACTGAGGGGCAGGAAAATCAAATCCCTTTGGCACTGGGATGGTGGGGGCAGAGGCAGTGGTGGCCACACAGGGGTGTCCCATTTTCCAGCCTCTCCCTGCAGCCACAGGGCTTTGCTCTGGCCTCACCTGCTCCAGCCTCAGCCCCTGCAAAGTGAAGGGACCCTGCAGGAAAGCTGAATGCTGTGCAGGGCAAGGTAAGGAGGCATCCCCACACCTTCCTGCATGGCAGCACTTCCGGGGGTCAGAGGGAAGATGAGTCCCTTTCCCTCCTCCTCTGGTGGGGACCTCTGCCTTCCCTGCTCTGCTTCTCCCTCCTGAACTTCTTCCCCTGCGATTCCAGCACTGTTCAGATGAGAGATAACATGAGGGGCTGTTGACATGCTAAGGGACTTGTTTCCTCCTGGGATTTCCAGTCAGGAGCAGAGCAGCAAAGCCTTGGGACAGGTTATCTCCCTGCAGGTAGACCCAGAGGAGGCTCCTGCTCGTGTCTGGGGGCTGGAGCTGAGGTTTTGCATCTCCTCAGCTTTCCAGCCTGCTGGGATCCAGGTTTGTCAGCAACAGTGGGGCCACAGCCTAGCCACAGCTCTCTGCTCTGAGCTGAAGGATAAGATTATTTCTCTATTTCTGTATTTCTGCATTTCTGTATTTCTGTATTATTTCTGTATTTCTGTATTATTCCTGCATTTCTGTATTTCTGCATTTTTCTGTATTTTTCTATATTTTTTCTGTATTTTTCTGTATCACTGTATTATTTCTGTGTTTATTTCTGTATTTCTCACCCCAGCTCCACCACAGACACAGTTTTTTTCTGTATTTCTGTATTATTTCTGTATTTTTTCTGTATTTCTGTATTATTTCTGTATTATTTCTGTATTTCTCACCCCAGCTCCACCACAGACACAATTTTACACCACTGGAAAACACTGAGTGATGGATTCTCTTTATGCCCATGGCAAACCCTTGAGGAAGGTCCAGGCCAAGCTGTGGAGAGTCACCCATGCCCAGTCCTCTCCATATATCCACTCAGAAAATAAAAATCACACCACTTTGCTTCCCTCATGCCTTTCGTGGCAGTCCATAGCCAGAAATGTGCTCCCTTGCTCTGTCCATTTCCATAATTAAAGCAATAAGCAGTGGATGAGATTTAAATCAAGCCTGAGCTCTTGAAAAGCCACCTGTGGTGTTAAAAGCAAGTCCAAAAGTGTGTTAATAGAAGCGTTAACATTTCAGACAGTGTTAATTATAACATTCCCCATCAGGCAGGGCCTGTCAGGGTCCCTCAGTCAATGGGCAGTGCTGATGGCTTTGGGTCTGAGTGCTGGGCTCAGCAGCAGCACGGGTCAGGAGGGGAGCAGTGCCAAGCTGGGCAGGCAGAAAGCTTGGGAGGGGTGGTCTGATTTGCCAGTTAGATCCCCTAAATAGAGGATCCCACCCGGGGTCCTTCAGCCACTGGCTACCTGCAGGATAAATGGGATTTAAACATATCTTTGGCACATTGAAATCATCCCAGGACAAGAGAGTGGACTAAAGCATCCTTTAGGGCATCAGCACCACCACCCTGGGGAGAAACTCCTGCAGGCTGTTTGCAGCCTCTGCCATCTCTGCCTCAGGTTGTCTGTCCTGCTGTAGGGCCCCCGTGATCTCCTCTGGCACAACCATGCAGCTGGTCCTTTGCTCATGAGGTTGAGTCCAAGTCATTAATTCCATTTATATCCCCTCTGACAGGCAGGACCCATTAAAGGTCTGGGAAGGGGAATTCCAGCAGCAAAATGAGCACAAGGACCCTCTGCCATCAGTCCCTGCTGTCCCAGGGCTGGTGCTTTGGGACACTTGAGAACAATTTGGCCCCGTCCTGGCTCCAGAAGAAGTGCAGATGTGTGAAGATGTGCAGTGCCCAGCTCTGCCCTGGGCTGTTGCAAACACCTTTACCCAATTACAGCCTTCCTTATAGCTCTCCTCTCCTGGAGAACTCAGTCCATGAGCAGCTTGACATTGATACTGCTCAAAGTGGGAAGCAGAGGAAAATAAAAACCAGGAGAGGTTTACATTCACCAGTGCCAAAATGTGCAAACCAAATAAACTTGTCCTGAGTTTACTGTCTGGAAAGGCATTTCAAAATGCTTTGCTTTTCCAGATTTTCATGATGTGCCTTCTCACATGTGCACAGAGACAGGCTCCAAGGAGAAACAATAACATCAGGACCTTCTCAGAAAAATCCTCAATTAACAGGATGCTTGGCACATGCTTAAGATCAAGCATGTGCTTAAATCCATCCCCAAGAGCACAACCCTCAAACGTAGTGGGGAATCCATCCTGGAGCCAGTAACTGATTCTCCAGAGCCATCAGCTGGGACTTAAAACATGTCCTCAAGTGCTCTGCGAGGCAGGGGCCAAAGTCCCACTGAGTCAGCTGAGTCTCTGCCTCTCCATTTTTAATCAAATTCCATTTTTACAGTAGGAAAAAACTCCTGTAGCAGTTGATTAGAGCTTTTTCAAGTCTTTTGATCAGCATGGGACAGAGGACATGTTCAGTCTGTCATTAAACATCCTCTGATGGCTTCTAGAAGTCACATATTTGTCTTTAAAATGTGTTCTATTTGATTTCTCCCACTTCCATGCTTGCTGCTTCATGATTTCACCTTCTCCAAGTAAACCCTCAGGGTGTATGGAGGACAGAGCAGCATTTCTGCTTGCTCTGCCCCACAAAGTCTGTGTTCTAACTCCTGTTTCTGCAGAGTTTTAGGGAGGCGGCATCTTCACCCTCACTACACACATGCAAAGTGGGGTGAAGAATAATCTAGGGCATGTAAAAGTTGGCAGCACAGCTGGGAATTGGGATGCTTTGACAGCAAAGCCTCTGCTTGCTCCTCTCTCATAAGACTCCAGTGTCTGCCTGTCTTCATCCCTCGCCTTCATTCAGCACCTTAAACTACTGATTTTTCTTGCAGGGAAAGGTGGCTGTGGTCAGGTGGGGTTAGTCTCTTTCTCCAGGCAGCTCTGACAGAACCAGAGGACACAGCCTCAAGCTGCACCAAGGGAAGTTCAGGTTGGATAGCAGGAAAAAGCTTTTCACAGAAAGAGTGATAAAGTTCTGGAATGGCTGCCCAGAGAGGTGCTGGAGTCACCATCCCTGGATGTGTTTAAAACAAGCCAGGATGTGGCACTGGGTGCCAGGGTTTAGTTGAGGTGTTGGGGCTGGGTTGGACTCAATGGTTTTGAAGGTCTCTTCCAACCTGGTCATTCTGTGAATTCTGTGAAAGTCTTGTAGGATGTGGAGAGCCTGGTACTCTGGCTATTACTTTGGTATTGTTTTAGCATGACTGATTAAAGCCCTTGATAAGCCCTGCCACTCACCACAGAGGCAAACTTGCTGTTTCCATCCTGGCTGCCTTTGCCTGTGCTCAGACTCTCCAGGCGTCTCCTTACTCGGCATTCATCACTTCCAGTGCATCCACACGGGCTTCATTTTTCACACTAAGACAGATTGAAAAAACTTCAGTTTCTTCACTGCTGTCTCCTTGGCCTGCCACTAAATATTCTTCATCTTGGGGTATGCTCTTGAAAAGCATATAGATTCAAGTGCTGCCTCTCAGGGCTGCCATTTAGCTGAGATCTATGTGTTATTATTCATCTCTCCCGTCTCTCCCTGGAAGCCAGTCCCACTCACCAGCGCGGCTGGATTCCCCTGTTACACATAACACCTGCCTTTTCCCTGGATGGAGGTGTTATTTATTGCCTCTTGCTTGGCTACAATGAGGATAAAACCATCCCAGCAGTTCCCAGGCTGCTCTGAGAGGTGCAGTGGCCTCATTCCTTGGGACTCCAGCGCGAGCTGTGGCGAACACTGACGGCAGAGATGAGCTGTGAGCACAAACCATGCCGGCTCACCAGCTTTTCCCAGACTCACCAGGCTTTCCCAGACTCATCAGGTTGTCCCAGACTCACCAGGAGACCATGAATCACCCCTTACCCTGAGGGTGAGGCAAGGGCTGGTGGTGCTGATGGGATGGGCAGCAGCACCAGAGGGAATTTCTGCCACAGCCGCTGACCACGAAGAGGGTGAGCGCTCACTCCTGTGCAGCAGTGCTTTGAATTTCACTGATGTTAGCAATAAATTCATTCAACCCAGCTCAATTAATAAATTTCTGGGACCCCCGAATGCACGCAGTAGAGGGTGCAAGATGAATGGAGCAAGCATCATGACCAGAAAAGGAACCCACCTCCCTTTGCCTCCCAGCTGTCTCCTTGGTACTTCCACCTAGAGCAGGGGCAATATCAGCCAGACTGCAGGCAGTGACTCGCCAAGGACTTTGCTCTGCAGGGCAAAGATCTTTCATTGCAGGAGTAGGCAGGGTCAGCAGAGCATTCTTGTCTCAGCTGTGGGGACAGGGCAGCCTCCAGCCCTTTCTCTGCAGGCAGAAGGGTGGACCTGAATTCACAGAATCATCAGGTTGGAAGAGACCTTCAAGATCATTGAGTCCAACCCAACACCTCAACTAAACCCTGGCACTCAATGCCACATCCTGGCTTGTTTTAAACACACGCAGGGATGATGAGTCCACCACTGCTATCCAACCTAAACTTCCCTTGGTGCAGCTTGAGGCTGTGTCCTCTGGTTCTGTCAGAGCTGCCTGGAGAAAGAGCCCAAGCCCAGCTGGGCACAGGCACCTTTCAGGAGCTGTGCAGAGTGCTGAGCTCAGCCCTGAGTCTCCTTTTCTCCAGGCTGAGCAGCCCCAGCTCCCTCAGTTGTTCCTCACAGGGTTTGTGTTCCCAGCCCCTCTCCAGCCTCATTGCCTCCTCTGGATATGCTCAAGTGTCTCAATGTCCTTCCCAAACTGAGGGGCCAGAACTGGACACATTGGGCACAGCCAAGGGCAGAGCAACAGCCCCTGTTCAATTTAAGCCTCCTGTCACCTCCCCAACCTCACCAGAAGCCAATTCCCAGGCCTCTTGCTGCCTTGCTACTCCCAGAAGCCTCGAACCACCCCAAAACTGTAAGTCAGACTTTACAGCATCTTCAGATTAACTGAGGAAACAACATCTCCATCAACACATGGAATACTTTGCCTGGCTGGCTGCACTATGCAGGGCTGGGCTGTGTGGTGCTGTGGTGCTTTTTGCTCTTTCAGTGTTCCTTGCAGGGATGAGAGACTCATAAAATCATCTTAAAAACCAAAACGATGTGTCACACAGTTTTCAGCTTCAGGATCCATGGGCTCATTTAAATAAAAAACCAAACAGATTGGGGGAGCTGGGAAACACAACTGGGGAAGCTGGAGAAGCAGACTCCAAATTGTACACAGGCTTGTTATCAAATGTCACCGTCACTAAAAAAGAGACCAAGGGAAGTAAAACCCAGGGAGAGTTAAATCCCTTTGCAGAGCTGAGAAATCCAAGGCTGCAGAGCCTGTTGTTCCCCTAGCATGTTAGTTTGGGAGGAATACTTGGAGATACAGTCATTTTCCTGAGCAGGACATCAGCTGCTTAATGCTTGTTAGTGCTAATGAAAATCATACAGCCCGAGTTGTGCTGCAGCCAAGAACTCCTCTAAGTGCTGCCATCTTCACTGTCATCTCGGGGAAGATGCAGGAGCAATGCCTGAAATATTGAACTTTAAATCAGTGCCAGCTTTAAACAAAGCAAAGCCATTGCAGAGGATGCAGAGAGGCTCATTGGGTTGGCCTTGAATCTTATCCAGCTGGATAGGGCAGGCCACAGTCACCTGCCTTTATAATGGTCCTAATAAAAATAAAACTGCAGAATTCTCCACTGGGTTCCCAAGAAAACTCTGGGGTGCCTGCAGGGGGATAACTCCCATCCTGCCACGTGCCCATGAAGTCCTTGTCCCACCACCCCTACAGGGATGGTGACACACCAGCCCTGTGCTGGTCTCTGCAGGGGACAGTAAAGCTGGTAGAATCTCCCCCTTAAAATCATGACTGAAACCTTTACCCTTTCTTATCTGCCACAGGCAAGAAGCCAGGTGAAGGATTTGTTGGTCAGGAGGGTCCAGACCACAAAGATCACACATTTCCTCTGTGATCTCAGCCAGTCTATTCACCTCTCGGCCTCAGCTTCCTTACTTTTAAAGTCTAGGCAGTAACAGCCTCTTAGAGGAAGGAAGTGTGAGGATTTGTATGTTAATATTTGTAAGACACTCGAGGGATAAGTTGAGGAGCTCCATAAAAATGTCTAGCAGCGATGAGTGATGATTTTTCTGGGTGTATCTTGAATCCAGCCCAGGCTGCTATTGTTCCCAGAGCACCTGTGGGTACCAAGCATGGGGAACACATTCCTCAGCTGCATGGAGATGGGGAAAATGGGAAGCAAAAGGAAAATCTCACATTGCTCCAGTGGGTAAAGCCTTCACTCACAACTATGTATATCAAATCTGCACTAAAATTCGGATTAATTCCCAAAGATTTTTTCCATTTTTGGTCTATTTCTTCAGTGTTTCCTTTGGTGGCCATGCTGGTAGCTGGCTGGATCTGATGTTTTCCCTCACTTGTTCTGTGATTAGGGATCTCTGAAGTGTTGTGGCTCTCCTGACAGGTCTCAGCCACAGTTCTCATTTCATGCAGGCGTGGGGCTGAGAGTCCCTGCTTGGTCCTGTTCCTCCATTGGAAACACAGGCTGAACAGCAAAGGTGTCGAGGGAGAGAAACCTGAACTTCCCATTCACGTAGCTGGGAAGGGAATTTATTCCAAAACATGCTATTTTAAGCCTCATTTCTGCACTCAAAGAATAAGACCACTGTGAAAAAAGAAAAAGCTTTCATGGAAAAGTGGCTGCCTGTTGGTGGGCAGGAGAAGGTGATCCATGACTTTACTAATGAATAGGGTGGTGTTCAGGAAACGAAATTTGAAAGTGTTTTCCATTCTAGGAAAGCACTGGAAAAGCCTGGCTCTTGCAATAAGACATTACTTCACTTGCTTTGCTGGGCTGATCTATTGCTTTGCAGAGCTGTACAGCCTCGCCTGTGGATGCAGCCACAAGGACAGAGTTGGGAGGAACTTCTCCGCTTGTCTTTCTGGATGAGTTGCCTTTTCATGCACTGATTAAATATGTAGTACTGTGGAAAGCCTGATTTTCTGCATGGCAGCCTGGAATTCTTAGGCCCAGGGAATAAAAAGATCATTTATCAACGACGCCTCTTTTACCCGGAGTCCTGGTGGAGGGATCAGCTCCTGGGTGTGATCCTGAGAGTTGGGGAGAAGCTGCAGAAGTGCAGCAGGGCCAAAAGCAAAGCCCAGGACCTTGGGATTTTGTCCATCTGTGAAGAGAAACCCTGCTTGAGCAGCGAGGAACGGAGAGGCTGTGGCTGCAGATGGCTTGCACGGGCACCTTTGCACTCCCTGCCTCCCTGATGGGCACGGGGATGCCAACAACCACACAGTCATCTGTTCCTTTGCTGCCAGGGTGGCGTGAAACTGGTGTGAGAGCTCAGCCCTGGCGTGGTGACAGGGGCAGCACAGCAATAGTGACACCATCCTCGAAAGAGAGAGCTGCTGAGGACATGGGAACTGCTATAAATAACCTGGTGCTGGGCTGTGAGCTGTGCAGCCTCCACGCAGATGGGCACAAATTTGCCTCAGGCCGGCATCCTGAGACTCGGGCTTCTTCAGGCTTACCTGCTACAGAGCCAGGAGGCAGAGAAGAGCAGGATTAGGCCAGAATGTTGATTTTTAAGGCTTGTGAAAGGTAGCTGTCAGGCCTTCCGTGTACATATTTGCACGATGCAGAGGCAAACACCAAACCAGCTGAAGCCCAGGGCAGCCCAGTCAGGAGTCCTGGAGGGTACAAGACAAGGTCTTCTTGCACTTCGAGGAGACAGCTTGTGGAAACAGATCTGCTCTGACAGAGGCTGGTTTCTGGAGCCGGGAAAAGAGTGTGAATCCCAAAGCAGAGGGCCCTCGATGAAGTGCAGCTTGCTGCCAAGGAATCCTCCTCCCTCCCCCTCTCCCTCCTCTGAGGCTCTGACACTGGAAATGGTCCTGCTGATTAGACAGTGTCAGAGCTGCTGAGCCCGAAGCTGGAACATGGAGTACTGTTCTGATGCCCACGTTTTCAGAAGGAAGTTGAAAAATTGAGGAAGGTGCCAAAAACAGCCACAAAAATGATACATGGGCTGAAAGAAATGGCTTATGTGAGATTTGCACAGCTCGAGCTGTTTAGCTTATCAGGAAGAAGATGGAGAGGACATTGTAGCTCCTAAGTACCTTCTCTTGAACAAAACCAAAACAAAACCAGGTATTAAGTATGTCTTTAATCTATCAGAGAAGCCATAGCAAGAAGTGGTGCTGGAGTGCACAGCCAGTCAAACACCAGGCAGGGAAAAGGATTTGTGTATTCTCCTTAACTGTGGAGGTTAAAACCACTCTGGGATCCAGGCAGAGCATGTTCTGATCATGCCACCAGTTCCTGGCTGCTGGACCTCAGACAGATGGGGTCTGCTGGGTCCTGGAGCTTGGAGGAGAGAATACAATGATCCCTTCTGGCTCCAGGCTTTCTCATCATTCCCAGCAAGGCAGAGAGAAGCAGACCAGATGTTCAGTGGTCACAACCCACACCACAGATTTACCACTCAAAGCAGGCTTGTTTCCTCTGACCAAAAATACCAGCCCAAGGCCTGACCACCAGCTGCACACTCTGATGTTCAAAGGGATGGTGCCCAAATGTCGTGGGGTGTGACATCAGGTGATTTTGTCTCTTGTGCAATGAGAGAGTGCAAAAATCAGATGAGTCTTGGTCCTACTGTGGGCAGCCTCAGGTCAGACAGGCCCTTGACCCACCTGTGACAACCTTTTCTGGCGGGACTTCCAAGCTGGTGCCCCCACAGGAGGCTGTGCATGGAGAGCTGTTTGCTTTTGCTCCGTGGCCAGAGCTGGGTTGAAAATAACTCCAAGCTTTGTGTGATGCAAACGCAGCAGCAGCCCCCAGAAATAGGCAGGACCCAGTGGCGTGGTTGCACATACCTCTGTGGGGCAGGGCTGGCCTAAAATAAGGGCTGACCAGAAGAAGAAAATGACCTACTGGAAACAGCCTGGCCCAGCTCTGCACAGGCCCCATTTCCACCTGCGTAACGAGGTGTAAAACATTCCCCAGTCGAAACATTAACTTGTTTATATGCTGTCTCTGACTAGGTGTAAATGCTTACTCAAGGCACGGACAAGGAAAAGAAAATAATAAAAAAAAAGCTTTAAATGCTTTAACATTCAAGAAAAGTACTGTGTGTACCAGGAGTTTCAGTGATCACTCTGGGAGAGCCAAGTGCCTGAGCAAATTAGCCTTGGATCTGAACAACCTTGCAAACGGCTGTCTGAGAGTGAGCAAATACCATGTTATTAAAGACAAATGAAAGTAGCAATTCAACTGAAGAAGACAAAGAGTTTTGCTCATGTAGATGCTTAATAATTTTTTCCTGTGAGCGCTTCTGTGATCAAAGCTGATAAGAGCCAAGCCTCCTTTACATTCATCGGCCCTCCAACGATTGTTTAGTGAAGGTTTGATGCAAATTGCACGTGTCACAGTCCCCACCGCTATCTGCAGCCCGTGATTCATTTCAGCCTGAAGATTATGGTGCAGCGTGAGGCTTGTTTGTTCAAAGAATGCTCCTGCTCTAACCTTCTGGAGGGCTCCATTAAACGCAGCGCTTCCCACTTCGTCAAGAATGTGTCTCCTATTTCCAATAAACACAACAGCAAATTAGTTAGGGAGAGGGACCCAAAGAAAACAAACAGGCTTGGAGCACAGACTGGAATTTCTGTAGCCTTTGAAGTTACGGGGAGTTTTTGCAGCTGGGGAACACAACAGCAGGCGAGGACCATCTCACATCACTGGGCCGAGCACCTGTGAAAGCCAAGGCCAAGGTGCTGTGCCAGGGCAGAGTCACTCCCCCCATGAGCCCAGATTGCTCTGGACGTAGCCAGAAGCCCATGAAAACTTGTGCAAATGTGTTCTGTAGGGCTTTAGGCCCCTCTGGGGTACGATAGAAATTTTCTTTCACAACATAAAAAAGAGGTAACATGCTGCCTACTTTCCCTTCCGTGTATTTTCTCCCTGAACCTACTGCCAAGGGAATTATTTCTGTCTAGCTGAATTTTAAGCCTCCCTACACCAGCACAGATAGGGTCTGGCTGTCGTTGCACAGAGCATCACCCCTAAAGCATTTGCCCAGGAATCAAAGAGGCCATGACTGGGCTGGTGTGGAACAGGGCATCCAAAGCCCCGTGTGCTCCCAGGAAAGCTGCTCAGTCCTGGCTCCCAGGTGGGCTGCCTGGGAAGCCAGATGTGCCTGGCACATGGTGGGGCTGAGGGCATCACACCATGCTGAGATCCCTGCTGGGACACCAGCTATGGCCAGGTGAGTTCCCCCCTCTGCTGCTGCTGCCACGCACGGGGCCACGTTGTTCAACATGGGCTCTGTGGCCTTGGGAGGGTTCCCCAAGGCTGTTGTGTGGCTGTTCCCCCTCAAGGCTCCTCCTGCCTACCTGCCTCCTGCCCGGGCTGGCATCACGGGACCGGCTCTTGCCGTGGGTCCTGTGGGAGCTGCAGGAACTCGGGCTGCAGGCTTCACTGACACTGCTCCTCTGGTGTCACTGCTCAGAGCCTGACTCCTCCACACGGATCTGGTGTCGGGCCCTCACTCCCATCAGCCCTAAATTTCCAATTGAAGCAATCTCTGCATGCAGCCTGCTGTGCTTTGGCTCTCCAGACAGCTAATCTTGCCCAAGACTCCTCCTAGCAACAAATATGTTTGTGCCCAATGTGATAGTAAACACGAGAGGTGGAGTGAGAAGCATGCAGAGCCAGCAGAGCTGAAGGAAGGGGCTCCCTATCTTGAGCAGAGTAGCTGGCTTGGCTTCTCTTTTTTTAAGCTTGGGCTGATTTCATGAGGAGAACAAGGCATCAGATATTTCCCTTTCCTTGTCTAAGTGCGTCACATCTTTAGCTGTCCATCAGCTCTGCCAGAGGCAGCAGTGGCTGCCACGGCCGAGTGGGGAGCGTGGTGCATGCAGCAAACACACAAAACTCCTCTCATCACTTTGCACAATGTCAGGATCCTGCACCTGTATTCAATCAATCCTAATTCTGCAGCTTTTTGATGTGGAAGGGCCAGAAGCTGGAATCACTCCTTTTTTATGTACCCTGGTCTGAGTATATGGCAATAATTGTTATGTGTTTTACTTATTACATATATAGAGATGTGAACATCTGAAGTGCAAAGCTGTGATTTATGTTTCCAGCACAGCTGGATCCAAAAAACAGAGAGTGCTGTCAAGCCCAGTTTCCCAAAGTCCAACCTCGGAGCTCTGTGCTGATGAAGTTGTGGCCAATCCATCAAGATTAAAGAGGGTCAAGGTCAGATTTACACCCACTGCGTCCAATCAATACCCAGCTAAGACCATTGATTTCATGGCTGTTCAGCAGAACAGGATCTCAGAGGCATTGGAGTGGGCAGGTTCTCTCTTGCACTCACTTCACCAAGTGGCTCAGGGATCTGGATCTTTATGGCAAAGCTGCTTTGCTTCAGCTTCTTTAGGAATTTCATCCCAGGAAGCACGGTGTCCCTGCCCATGGCAGGGGGTTGGAACTAGGTGATCTTTAAGGTCCCTTCCAACCCAAACTGTTCTGTAATTCTGTGAAGAAATATAAACCAGACTCCACTAAGATGAACTCACAGGCTCTCTGGCCTCCACCCAGCTTCTTCCCTGCCTGCCCTGCAATGATGACAGCAGCAAATCTCTGTGAGGTTTTGTGGACACCTGATCCTCTTCCACTGCTCACACCAGGCAGCCCAGCCCAGATCTTTTCTTCAAGGTTTGGCTGAGCCAGTTCAACTCATGACATTGGAAAAAACCCTATTCTTGTGGTTTTTCCTGGCAAAGCGAGTTTTCTCCCTGAAGCCACTCACAGTGGAGTCCAGCAGCCACAAGGGAAGAGGGAGGACAGCAGAGCTGGGAGTGAGGGAGAGAAGAGCAGAGGGATGGGAGGAGAAGCAGGACATTTGTCTCCTCCCTGGGTCCCAGGTAGTGGCACTTGCAGGTAATTTCTATCTGTGTTCAACACGGGATTACTCACCCCAAGCTACTTTACCTCTTCAGGTTGTGTGGAGAAGAATTATTCTCTTGCCCCATTAACAAGAAGCTCCCTTTGGCTGCTGCAATGCTGGCACTGCTCCTTGGGGCCAGCTGGTTTTGTCCCAACACAGAGCTGGCCCTGGCATTGCCACAGGTCTCAGCCATCACATTTCCCATGGGAGAGGACAGATGTCCATTCTTAACTCTGCTTCTGCCTGCCTTGAACCACAGTGTCAGGTGTAGGTGCTGGGTGATGGTGAGGAAAGAAGGGCGCAGCACCAAGCCTCCAACCCAGCAAGGAAAACCCTCTAACCAGCTCCAGGCTGCCTCCCATTTCCAACTGGAAAATCTATTCACTGTACCTTCTCTTCTTTGATCATTAGACCTCCAGCTCCCATGACTCGCAGCTCAGACTCTGGTAATTCGCAGTCACAATTCCCCCCACCCAAGTGCCTCCTCCTCTGGATGTTTTGTCATTAAAAATCTTCCTAACTTTTGGCTAATTGGCAGAGGTTATGTGCATGCTTCAGAAAAGGAGTAAATCATTATAACCTCATGGCTCTGTAGTCAATTATAGATTGTTTTCCCAGCTCAGCTGATTTGGCAGGCGGCGGCATTGCAGTAAAAAATGAAAGCCTTGAGCCAGCGTGCCTGACGTCTTTGCTCGAGAGCAGCTCAAACCAGAACCCTGCACCTCAGCCTGCACCCCAGTCTGGGGAGGGACGAGTTTGGATGTGAGCCTGTCCCAGGACTTGCAGATTGGGCAAGTCTCTTACTCATTCACTTGTTCCCTTTTGCCCAGGTCAGAGATGCCACCAATTCTCCAATTCTGTACATTCTCCAATGCCACCAGGCTGCCTGGCTCCAGCTGCTTCAGAGCATCTCTGCAGGAGGGGACGTTCAGGTGCATCCTCACCACTGCTTTGCTCCCATTCCTCTCCTTACTTTCCCTTCTCTGGTGCAGAGGGGAGATTCCCTCCCACCTGGACTCCACATCGAGCTTTGTGTCCGAGAACAAATGTTTGAGGAACATCTGGGATTCGTGTTCACAAAGATTCTTGTTATCTCACACACTCCAAGAATAATTTTACCAGAGCACTGCAATTTCTTGGCTAGACACCTCCAGTGATGGAGCAGGGGTGCAAAACCCAGAGAAGCAAAAATGGACTGAGGTGTCTGAGTGTCCCTTTGGCCACTGCCACTAAACAGAAGCTGAACTATTTCTTTACTCTTTAGAAACTTGAGAGAAACAAGGTATTTGTCCAAAAGGCAGGACTCTGGAGCGTGTGCCAGGACATCACTAGGCAATGTCCAAGTGCTCTGTTTACCAGCCCACCACCTGCCAGGGCAGTGCTGATTGCGCAGCCGGTCAGGGAGTGACAGAGGGAAGCACTTTGGGAGGCTGCTCAAACCCAGGGCAGCCAGACAGAGCCTTCCCGACCATCTGCTGTGGGGCTGAGTGTGGTGCAGCACAGAACTGCAGCTGCCCCTGTGGAGGATTGGGATAAACCAGGATCTCCAGCCTGTTTTGCTCCATGCTGGCTTTCACGAGTCAGTTTTTGTTTTCACATCACATCCTGAGCGTTGTCTGTGCTGGCAAACCACCCACGTTGCATTTCCCCCTCAGACCCCCATGGAAAGGGCTGGGTCATGTTTTGGGGCTTCCTGGGACACGTCACCAAGGCAGTGCTGGATCACCAGGTTGTCCTGGTGCCTCAGAAGAAGTTTCTGAGCGGGCTGGACCTGAGGCTGCATGGTGAAACCTGAAGAACAGAATTCGCAGCAGGTCTCAGAGGTTTCTGTGATTGGCATCTGCCAATTAACCTGGAAAATGGCTCCTGAAAATGGCTCCTAACCTGGGATCTCCTGCTGCTTCTGCTGATCTTGTAAATGAAAACCTGAATTTTCTGCTTGGCTGTGAAAAAGGAGTATGTCCTTCACCCTACCTGAGGTTCAAGATTTTCATGGATACAGATGACCCAAGGGCTCCAGCCATTTGGCAGTGCTAAAAGTGCCTCTAGCCCCTGGAAAAGGACCAAACCCAGGCCTCTGAGGCTGTTTGGGAGCAGCCATTTGCTCCGTAGTAGGAGTAAAGAATTAAGCAGTTTGGTCCACTTGGCTTATCCAACAGAAAATTTCAAGGCGTTGAATATCTTACTGTTGATATATCTGACAGTATCTCTGCAGGGAACAGATTTTGGAGGTCAGGTAGCCCTAGCTGGGCAGTGACCAGAGGGTGAGAGGCAGAGACAGAAAAAAGCAGAAGTGCAATACATTTTTTAGCAGCACGAGTGCTTAACCAGTGAAAGTGCTTCCTTACAACTGCACACGAAGCCTTTAAATCACGTCTGGATGTTTTTCTGGCTGACAGACTGTAACTCAGCCAGAGGTGATGAGCCTTTTGAAGCATTCCCAGATAAAATGCCCTGAGCAGGAAGAGGTGAGGGGATGCAAAGAGCAGCTCCATCTGCTGCTCCTGGTCCCAAACACGGAGAAGAGCAGACCACTGGGTTGCCTACACAATCAACAAAACCAGCATGGATTTCTTCTCCTAAATCTATCACATAATTTAGGGCAGAAAAACCTCATCCTAGAAGTGTTTATTTTTCTTCATTAAGCATAAAGTGAGTCTGGGGTCAATGGATCTGAGGCACAGAGCAGCTTGAGGGTACCTGAAGTTAAGGGAGGTGCATCCTGTCACTGTCAGGAGCACGTGGCTCTGCCACAAGATGGGTTTTGTCCTCTCCTCCCCCTCAATTCCTTCCTTTCTCTGAGGTTTTCAATCCCCCCTTCTGAAGGCCTTTGAAGAAAGTCTTCCTTTGCAAAGGCACTCGAGGAGGCCCTGAGCTCAGTTTGGGATTTTTCCTGTAGGACAGCAATGTCCTAATAATATCCTCAGCACAAAGCACAGGGACACTTCATGAGGAAAGGAACACAAGGTTCTGCTCTCTCTTATTCAAACACTTTTAAACTGCAGTGCCAGTTTTTTTACCAAATCTTTTTTAAAGGAAAAAAAGAGATTCAGCTATCCAGAAATGCCATGCAGATTTGCGTCAGCTTTTGTTGAACTGTCTAAAATAACTTTTTTTTTTTTTTTAGAGTCTGTAGAAATGATGTTCAATAAAATCTGATATTTGCCTTTCAGGATTATAAAATCAAGAAAAAATATTTCACTTACAATTAGTTTCTTGGTTTTAGTGTTTTCCTAATTCTACCTTTAACAGGTGTTTCAAATCTTTCAAAGTCAAAAGAACTCCTTTAGTTCCCAGCTAAAAGAATTACTTTCTTCAGCAAGTTTTTTTTTCTTTATTAATTGATTGATTCTCTTCAAATTTTTCTGAGAATTGCATTTCTGGTTAGCTTAAATCTGAACTTTCAGTGAACTATACCAGCCACTGAGCTGCTTTATCAGCTTAATTAGTTAACGAAGTGCTTGTTATCAGGTTTCTTTGACCCAAATTCCTCACACCTAGAAATGTAAATAACCTTCCCCTCCAAAATAATTCCTGAAAAAATCACATTGACTGATTCACTTTAAACATGCCTAATGGGTTATATTTCTTGGCCAGTTAATATTGATTTATTTCAGGCAGTAATTAACCACTCTGTGAGTAAGGGATGTTTTATTTTTTTGTCTGTGACAATATGTAGTTATAGAGAGGGATCGATACTGATCCAGCCAAACCACACTGTGCTGAGAAATTGCTGCTGTTTGCATTTATTATTTATACTGTTTCAGAGGTATCTGAGTGCCCAGTGTGCCAGTGCATTGTTGATTTAAAAGTGATAAAAGATCCTGTTAATTTATGGATTTTGGTGAATTTCCTCGCCCTGCAGAGCACGTGTGCACTCATCCCAGTGGTGAGCACAGCCCCATCCCTCCTGCCCCTGGTGGGGCCTGACCTGGTCTGATTTCCAAGGCAAGCTCTGCTGGGCTGAACTCAGTGATTTCAGAGGCCTTTTCCAACCTTGATGATTTTACAATTCCACAAATCTAAACCACTCCATTTTCCCCACCTCAACATCTGCCACCAGCCTGCCCTGCAACTGGAGCACTCAAAAATCAGCTTTTGGGAGGCTTGGAGCTGGTGTGGCTGTAGTTTTTCTGTCCTGGTACCACCATATCTGGGTGACACTGGAGTGCAAGACCTCTGCTCACCCCTGCACCTCAGTAAAACCGAGCAGGCAAGCACCATATATCCTTAAAATCCCATATGACCCAGAGGGCAAGAGCCGTGCATCCTACAGGAGCCTCTACAACCCAGCACGAGGGCACCATATATCCTAAAAAAAGCCCATGTAAGCTATGAGGAAAGCACCATATAACCTAAAAAGAGCCCTTCTGATGACCCAAGGTACTTTTTTCCCTCCCTTTTCTACATCCCTGGGTTTTCTGCAGGGCACAGATTGCAGCAGCTGCTGCTGTCAGGGAGCTCCTCTCTCCTAAGGAGATCTCCAAAGTAACTCCACATTACCTTCAGTGATAAAATACTCGTAATTTATTTTCCTTTTCTTTAAACACAGTAGCTGGATGTTCTAATCAGATGGTATCAGGTGATTTAAGGTTGTATCTTTTTTTTAAAAAAGCCCCTCACATTATTTATTTATAGTGTTTTTGCTGCGTATTTCAGCTAGGAAAGATTTTGCCTGAGGGTAGAATAGCCTGCACAGTGTCTCACAGGCAGACAAACACAATAAGCAGGCAGACACAAGAGTAAACTCTTGCCACATATTTTCCCCCTCATATTTTAGTGTTGTGGGATTAGAGTGTTTATGTTAGATTTGTTCTCTGTTATTTTCTTCTCTGTGTATCGTGACTGGAGACCTGCAGTGTGACTCAAGCACAAAATACATCCCTCAAAACCTACCTTTCACCCATGGCTTCATGCAGTGCCTGCTCAAAATCCCCACCTCCTGGAGCCTGGTGATTATTTATCAGTTTAAGAACTTTTTTTCCTTCTTAAATTTAAAAAAAAAAAGTTTCTCTCCCTCGTGACCTGAGAAAGCCGCCTGAAAGAAACTCATCTGTGAAAACAACTAACACGCATGGTCTCTAAAACCCTGTGGTTTTTTTCCAAGTCCAGTCTCATGATTTTTCCGTGTTGGCTGCAGAGAGGGAGATCTGCCTCGTGATCCTTGGTTCTCGTTAGTGGCACTGTCACCATTGTCACATGTGGGAATGTGCAGCTCCAGCACAAACCATCAGTGCAGCATCCCTTGTGTCCCTCCACAGGGCTGGGGGGAGCCAGGAATCCCCACGGGATTTTTGGCACATCCAGGGGGATCCACAGCACCTCTGGAAGTCAAGCCATGGCTCCCCAGGAGTTTGAATTAAACGATGGATTTTTGGCACTTGGCAAGTTGTATGTGTTCAATGTGTTTAATTAACACTCTTCTATTCATCTGGGATAATTATATCAATATCAGAGTTAATTACAAGTAATATTTATAGTGTCACACTAAGCTATGTGTGCTTTTAAAAATAATACGAAGTAATTCTTAATTTACCACAAATGCAGAAGGGCAAAAAAAAAAAAGAAACATGACAGTGATCTAATAGTTATGAACAAAATATGTCTAAAAATACACCCAGAAACTGGAATTGTTGTATGGAGGAAATATCAACATAATGACATTTTTTCTTAAAAATATCAGAAAAGCCTCAGAATAGCTGAGCGTTTTGCAAGTAAATGTGGGAGGCCTGAAGTGAGACATTCCAGAACTTGGGGGTTTGCCTCAGTTTACAGAGGTGGGGAGTGAACAGAAAAGGTGAAGAAGGGAGCAGTGAAAAACTGTACAAAATTCCTCAACCAAAGGAAATGTTTCTGAGCGCCTCGAGCTGCATCGAGGCAAGAGAAAAGTTCCTCATGGATGAGTTCTGCTAAAACTGTAAAGCCCTTGCAGGTGACATGGATCCCAGCAAAATCTCCCCATCCTATGGCAAATTTTGTGTGTCCAGACAAGATCCAGCTCCACCCACAGCGTGCACGTCCCTCCTGTGGTGGTGCCACAGTGCTCTTGGCCAAGCTGCTCCTCGTGTGTCCCCCTTGGGCTGCCTGTCCCCCCAGTGCCACAGCAGTGCCACAGCAGTGCCACCACCCTCCTCTCCATCTACCAACCCTGAGAGCTGCTTGCTGGGCATCCCAGGAAAACCCAGGTTTATCCCTGGAGAGCATCAGGGGATGCAGCACCCAAGGGTTGCAGCCTGGGAGCAAAAGGCCAAATCCTTCTCCACGGAGAGATTTGATGGAGCAAAAATTTTAGTGGAAAAAGTTTAGGAAATAAGAGCTTTGAAGTCAGTGGGAGTGATTTACAGCATCATGTGGCCTTACTTGTAATCCAAACAGCATGAAAAATAGATATCTGGAGTGGCTTGGTTGTTTTTTTTAAAGGCAGATCAACTGTTATTACTGGAAAAAGTGAACAGAGGTTCAGGGGCACAAGGACATCTTCAGCTTTCAAAGTCTGAAACATTTCTTTGATTTCTTCAGTCGTTTCAGATAAATAATTCCAATGTTTAAAACATTCAAGTATGCAACATTTAAATAATAACATGTCAGTTATAAATAAAACTATGTACAGTATATATTCTATTCCTGTAGAATCAAATAATGAACCTGAAACATTATTTATATTATCAGAAACCAAACATTCCTTATTAAAAAGAAAGAAAAGCCCACCCACACAGACCCCTAGGTACAAGTTGTCTGTGTTTGTCCTTCTGAATCAAAGAGCTTTGAAAACTTTGGGGTCCAACCTTGGGGGTGTCCATCATCAACCTCCTTTGAAGGTCTTGAGGACTGAGGACACCTGAATTCTTGCAGGAAAAGTCTCTGAAAGTTTCTGGACCTCAGTTACAGAAGGAAAATGGAATGAGTTAGAAATGCTCAGTCACTGGGTCACTTTGCACTTCGTTGAAATGAAGAAAAAGAGGAAGAAAGAAAATCCAGGGGAATTGTTTTTATTGTTATCTCCTGTCTTCGAAATGCTTTGGCAATAACAAAAGCATCCTCCAGCACACAAAAGAGAAGAAATAAAGGTTAAAGATGGGTGGAACTTTGTAATTTTTTTAAAAAATCTTTTTATTTTAATTGCCAGTTGTGATGGCAGGGAAAAAAATATGTAAAAAGCAAGAATAGCTAAAAATAGGTCAGATAAAAGGCAGTATATCTAGCCATAAATTATCCAGAGCCCAATAAAAGCTCAGTGAATGAGACAGAGGAATGTGTGGGGGCATGAAGACATAATGATATTAAATTAGAGCTTGCCTTCCAAACTGAAGAGGGCTGTGAATTACTCTCATTTAAGAGCCTTGCAGTAATCGATAGCGGCTTTCGCTGCCTGTGGACAGAATCTCATAAATCCCCTTTTATTTTGAGTGGCTGTGCAGGAGGAGCAGACCACGGATGCTTCAGGAAAGGCAGGAGGAGGAGGAGGTCCCCGGGTGATCGCAGCCGTGCCCGGGCTCTCCATTCCAGCTCGGATCCGCTCCCCCTTCCCACGCCCGCTCCCAGAGGGTGCTAAACTGCCTGTGCTAATTGCTGTGCCATGGCAATTCGGGGGTAAAACTGCCTGTGCATCACACTTCAGGGGTAAAACTGCCTGTGCCATCACACTTCAGGGGTAAAACTGCCTGTGCCATCGCAATTCAGGGGTAAAACTGCCTGTGCCATCACACTTCAGGGGTAAAACTGCCTGTGCCATGGCACTTCAGGGGAAAAACTGCCTGTGCCATGGCACTGGTAAAACTGCCTGTGCCATGGCAATTCGGGGGTAAAACTGCCTGTGCCATGGCACTTCAGGGAAAAACTGCCTGTGCATCACACTTCAGAGGAAAAACTGCCTGTGCATCACACTTCAGGGGTAAAACTGCCTGTGCCATGGCACTTCAGGGGTAAAACTGCCTGTGCCTCACACTTCAGAGGTAAAACTGCCTGTGCATCACACTTCAGAGGTAACACTGCCTGTGCCTCACACTTCAGAGGTAAAACAGCCTCTGCCATGGCACTTCAGGGGTAAAACTGCCTGTGCATCACACTTCAGAGGTAACACTGCCTGTGCCTCACACTTCAGAGGTAAAACAGCCTCTGCCATGGTACTTCAGGGGTAAAACCACCGAGCTGGGCTCCTTTGGAGCAATTAGATCTCCTTGGAATCCTCTGCCCACGCCGTGTGCTTGCTCCAGCTGGAAAACATCCCTGTAAGGTAACACCGAGTCCGAGTCCTCTCCTGGTGTTCAGACCAGGGCAATCCCAGCATGTAGGAACAAGTTTCCCTACACATAATTAGGTGATCTTCTAGTGAGTGCCCAAAGAATACAAATTATTGGTGTCTGCATCCACCTGAATTTACCAGAGCACCTTCTCATGAGCCCCATCCTTTTCCACACAGGTACTGCTTGGACATGGGTCTGATTTCCAGGCTTAGAAGTTCCCCCTGTTCTGAAACTTGCCAAGAAGTGCTGGTGTCTTGATTTTTAGGGTGGGTTACAGTAGTGTGAGAGGGGTCTGTGGGCACAGAAGGCCTGCAGAACCCATCATCCCTTAGCCAAGGCTTACTACAGGCCACAAAACTCTTCTTGACCCCCTCTTCACACACTGAAGACCAAAAATAAAATTAAGATGTGCCACAGGAAGCGAGGAAGACACACAGGGGGCATGTCTCATGCTCTGAGTCAGAACAATTGGATCACTGAGGTTGGAAAGGACCTTCAAGGTCACCAAGTCTGACCATTAGTCCAGCACCACCCTGCTCACCACAAAACCCTGTCCCCAAGTGCCACATCCACACAGCTTTGGAACACTTCCAGGGGTGGTGATTCCACCACTTTCCTGGACAGCCTGTTTCAGGGCCTGGCCGCCCTTTCAGTGAAGAAATTTTTTCTTATATCTGATCTAAACCTCCCCTGGCACAACTTGAGCCCAGAGGGACTCATTAAAGGCCTCCCAGAGGGAGCTGGAGAATGAGCCATACCTCCCACTCTGGAAAAAGGTGACAAACGCCAGCAATCCCAATAAAGCCCCGGGATGAGCCAAGCTTCACTGCCTTCCTGGGATATTTGCATTGCCTCTTGTGTGTTAATAATTAACAGGAATCTGCTTCCAGGGTCATTACCTTGGGCATGTGCTCCTCTTCCTGGTGGGTTTAGGAAACAAGCCCTCAGCACAGATGGGCATGACCCTCGAAGGCACAGATGGACACGATCCTTGGAGGAGATGAGTAAGGGAAGAGCTCAGCTTGGCCATGAGAAGGAAAACAAACGCTTGCTTTTGGCAGTGGCAGTGGGCAAAGGAGCTCTCAGGAGCGTTATCAGGATCTGGGGAAGGAAATTGCCCCGCCTTGCCCAACATCCCCTGTCCAGCCAGGGTTTTCTCAGCCCTCAGTGTGAGAAAGCAGAGGCCCACGGTTATCTGCATTCCTCTCATTCCACCAACAAAGTCTCCCTGCGGTTCATTTCCTCCAGAAAGGTATTAAGGAATATTAAGGGGATAGGAATCTGCTCATTAAGGACATGTCCGGCAGATCCCTCGCTCGCAGAGGAAAGACTGCAGGGCTTAATTTACCCAATTGTTGATGATTGATTAGCAAGGCCATTTTAAAATGCTTTTGATCCCCAAGTCCCCTCATTACAAGCATGGCTCGGGCTGAAGCCTTGGACTATTCCCAAGTAATCTGGGAAGCTGAGGGCGCTTTGAACAAGTTTTTATTAATATTCCGATCGATAAGCACAAAGGGGCGGATGAAGAAAGGCATTTTGCTGGATTGTATCCACCTTGCCAGGTTTTCTACAGGCTTGGACGGCTCCACTGAGCTGCTGGTGCTTCCCACAGCTGAAGTCTGGGTGTGCAACAGGCCCTGTGCACGTGTGCCTGGCCACGGGGACCTGTGCAGCTGCAGCAGTTGTGCAAACACACTTTGGATCTGCCGAGGCTGTCACGGCTGCTCGGGTGTTGGGAGTGCATCTGGAACACCAGGCTGCAAGGGAGGCACACACTTGGCAAGGCAGGCAGGGCTCTGGGATACATGGAGGCCCCCAGGTCACGCTGGTTTTAAATAAGGCTTTTCATCTGATGTGCTAAAATTTTATGCCTCTCACAGCGAGAAGGTGGAGAAGTTCAGAAATCGCTGAACAGCGCAAGGAGAGCCTGTTCTCAAAGAGAAATGTCTTTTCTCCAGTCTGAGTCCCCAACCAGGCCAGAAGCATTTCAGTGAGAGAAGGATGGAGAGCAGGCAGAGAGATGGCACAACAGGTCCTGCCACAGGAGGTAGAAAAAAGGCCAGGAGATTGGCATGGAAGAGAAAAAAAAGAGAAACCCTACATGAAGTTGTCCCTGGCATGTGTCTTGTGCCTCAGGCCATCCCTAGTCTGATCCCAGACCTGCCTCTGAATTTGCATCCAGACAGCCTCCAGACCTGACTCCAAAATTATGCATTTGGAGGCTGGTTTGAGTCTGGTCTACTCAGGAGACACACGTGGTGCCAATTTGGACTTGGGTCTCCAGAGACTTGTCTGGCTGCAAAGCGGTCACAGGTAACTCCTCAGACACCGCCGACCACGTGAGACGTGCTGAGATCTGCTGATGAGAAGCCTTTTGCAGAGAGCAGGCATTCAAATCATTATTAATCAAGGTCTCACATCTTCCCATCTGCTTCTGGTTCTCAGCCTGGCTTGCAGGTGGCAGTGAGCTGGTCAGTGCCACCCACAGCAGCCCTCAGTGAGCGTGCAGAGGATCCCTCCCGAGCTGTGTGTGCAGCTCTGCCCTGCTCATTCACACAGGTGAAGGTGGGGATGGTTCAAAAACCAGAGATTGCATCCCACTCACCTCTGCTTAGATGGCTCCAGCTGCAGTGTATGTCTCTGAACTCATTGTCTCAGGCCCCTCCTTCAGTCAGTGGACTGAAACAGGCACTTTTCAGACATCATTCATCTGCTCTGGTTTAGATGCCAGCTCCAGGATGAATTGTGTGCTAGTCTCCATTGCCCAGACGGATTAGACAGATGTGAATTGTAAAAAAAAAAAACCAAAGTTCAGCTTGAAAAGCTTAGAGGTAGACATCTACAAAGGAGACAAATGAGAAAATCCTTCCTAGCACAGGCATGTGGATGTTTCCTGCAGCTGGAGATTGGCAAGGTCTGCTTTGGACCAGAGGACCTTTCTCAGCAGAGATTCCCATGAAGAATATTAACCACAAACCCCACACTTCCCTGGGTACAGTCTCCTGCAGACTGAGGAATAACTACACATGGAGCCCCATGACTGCAATGCAGTGACCAAATTACCTGAATTTAGGTCTTTGCATGTGGTGAGGACTTAGGCAAAGACATGATACTCCTCAGAAGGAAATCACTGCCCTGTTTTTTGTGGCTCCTCTCAGCCTGAGGAAGGTGTTCTGCAGCACCTGCCCTGTCCCATGGGAGAGCTGTGAGCTGTGCTCCTGGCTGTGGCCACAGTGGTTACGTGTGCTTTCCTGGTGGCCTGTCCACGAACATCTCCCTCCTGGAATGACCTGCTGGCAGCCAAGACAAAAAACACAGAAGTGGCCACGTCTGGCAGGGATGTGGTGACCCTAGAGGAAGTTTCAAACAGCCACATCAGACCTGAATTTGTTGTCATGCTTGTTTTTGGAGCTTGTCGAAGTTTTAGCAGCAACATTAATGCCACCACAACTATTAATGCTGACACAGTTTTAAAGGATTCAGTGCCTAAGAGCTGAGTCCCAACGTGCACAGCAAGGACACTAAAGCTCAAATATCAAGGTACCAATCATGTTCTTGTAGCTATAGTGACTGAAGTCACTATAAAAACATACAATAGCCTTTGTATGAGCAGAAAATGGGAAGCAGAAGAAATGCATTTCTGAAAATGATCGGCAAGTTCTCTTTGCTCAGAAAGAAGTGCAGTTAAACAGAACAAGGAAAGGGCAGCACATTCAACCCTCAGGTCAATTCTCCTTCAGACTTCATCAAGAGCTGCATGTCTCTGGTGGATGTGGCATTTTAGGTACCATTGACCAAACACAAAAGGAAACACACCTCCATCTCTCCTTGGCAGACCCATAAGGTTTGTTGCTTTTCTCCCATTTCTCTGGGGTCAGGCAATTACCTGGCCCCTCAAGGTTTCATTTTCTGGGAGAAGTGTGTTTTAAGTTCCTATGATGATGAAGAAAATGGTCAGTATTGAAGATTTAGAAGGACCATTTTTGATCCATGGGAACACCCAGCTTTCCAGAGGGTGGATGGGATTGGAGTCATCATTTTGAATGGTGGAGTTGGCAATTTTGGACCAGCACTGCCCAAATCAGCCTCCTGTCCCCCCATCACCCAGCAGGTCTATACAGGCAGCTGACTTAAAGGGAAGAAAAGGTCAGGTTTGAGCTGGGAAAACACAGATGAAGGCAGACCTGAGGAAGACAATCACTGCAGCTTTATCCTTGCCTGTGACAGCCTTATAGTGAGTTGTGAGGGCAAACACATCACACACTGTCAGGTGCCCTGGAAAGCACCCCGAGCAAGATGAGATGATTGACTATCAACAGGCTCACTGCTCTCTCTGACCTGCTTTTCAACGTGATCTCTCACCAAAACACTATTTAATCTTCCTTTCACCTCAGAAAGCTGATTCTGTCCTTCCTCATGTGGAGCTCTGCTCTCAGTCCCAGCTGGATGTCCTGAGCACTCATTTTAGGTGATTAAGAGACAAGTTATGCTGCAATATTTCTCCATGGCACAGACTCATGGGATGCACTTACCCAGCTGGACAGTAAGTGAAACTTCCAGCCTGCTTTTACATATCAAGGTGATGTCTACAAGCTGCATTAATTCTGGGACAAAATGTGCCCTGTGAGGCTCATGGGCAATGCCCATTTTCAAACCTTCTCTGTCCTGGTGGGATTTACCTCACCCCACACATCGCTGTAAAATCCATCACCCACTGAGTGCATCCCAGGACATCTCAGTTCACAATCAGTGCTAAAGTCAGGAAAACTCTGGCTGTGTTTTCCTCAGCATTTAGGTTAGGAAGGGAGCTGTAAGATGAATGTTTCTCAAGTGAAAGATCCTGTTATCCTGCGCCGGCTGCAAATTTGTAAAGAGAATCTTCTCCTGACCCAAGGAACTCTCTGGAAAAAAAGGAGGGTGTAGCAGCCAGAGTAACAAACAAGATGCAAGGCAGGACACAGCCTCTGGACTTTGGTCCTGCAAAGTTCAGATCCTCTGCAGATCTTCCCACGTTTGCTCTTCTGACCCTGAAATCCTGTTCTGCCTGTGGCCTTGGCAAGGAGCTGGGTCTAAAGGTTCCTCAGTTCCCTCTCTGCAGGACCAGGGGCACCAGCACTTGTTTGTGCCCCTGGAGCTCTCCAAGTGCTTGCAAATTGTTCAGACGCCGAGTATGATCCAAACAAACTGAGCTGGGGGTTGTGTAAACTCTCCATGCACATAAATCGGGACATTTAAGAGGGGGAGAGGAAGGTTTTGTTTGTGTATTTTTTATTGCAGGGTATAAACAGGCAAATAAATAATTTACCATGTGATCTGTGTTTTAAGGCAGCCCAAATCCATTCCTGCTGTGTGTTCCAGAGCCCTATTCAAAGCCAGAGACAGGCAAGGGAGCACCCATACATTTATTTTATTGCTCTGCAATAAGCAAACAAGCTCAAAAGAGTTGAAAGCAAGGGTGGGAAAGAATGTGGCCATTCTCTTCTCCCAGGTCCCAGGAGGAATCTCTCTGTGTTCTCGGACTAGGGTTCATCTCACCAGCCTTTAGATGGCCACATCATGGATGTCTGCTAAAGGACAGGTCATGGAAGGCTCCCTGTGTGGAGAGGAGGGCTCATTTCCACAGCATGAGTCACCTGATCCCTTTCAGACATCATCCCCTGTCTTCTGGGGAAAGCTGCAGCAGGGCCCTGGGCTGGCAGTGCTTGTGGCCTGGGACAAGAGGCTCGGAGGGGAGGACAGGCTCCTGCTTGTTGTCATCTGGCTCCAAAATCACAGACCTGGACTCCTGGGGACTGCAGGTTTAAGAGAATTATATTTCAGCACACCCAGGTAGGGCTAGATTTGTGAAAGAAGCAACCAGAGAAGGCAGGGTCTTTAAATATGCTTTTAAAGGGGGTGGAAAAGGAGATGCAACCTGAAAATGTGGCTGAGAAGGCTTTTGTTGGAGCATTTGGTCTCCTGCCTCTGGGACTACACTGGGATCCATCTGGATTAGTCAACAGAGTTTCCAACAAGGGCTCACCTCACCACCACCACCACAGGTTGGGGTTGCATCACTTCAGCCCCAAACCAACCATGAGATAGGAGAACAAAGGAGAAGCACCAAATTACCTGCTCTGAACCAAACCAAGAATAAAGGGGTGATTGGACATAGACCCTTAAAGCTGTTAATGCAGAGTTTGGCTCACCATTGGTATTCGTGTAAAATTTCCCAGGGTGTCTCAGCATCACAAAACCAAAGGTTTTCTTAACTGTACTAAGGAAAACAATTTCCTTTCCATCCCACCTCTGACTTACCACCTAGACTAGGATATTTGCTGCTCTAGAAAGGATACAAAATAAAGCCACAAAACAGGTAAGAGTTTTCTCTGGAAAATCCAAGCTCATCATGTCAAATGTCTGGGGTAGTGTTGCAAGGAAAATCAGTGAAAGACAGGGAAACTTGTTCACATTTCAGTAGGTCACAAGGTGCAATAAATGTCCACATTATTGAATGCAAATATGTACCCTGGATCAGTCGACTGGCTCTTGGAGTTTGGTTATTCAGTTACAGAGCAATGGTTCCTGCTTTTGCCTTTCCAACAGACTTCCAAAAGAAGATCTCAATTTTTAAATTTAGACCAGATTTGTCTCTTTTCAGGAAAAAAAAGCCCAGAGTATCTATGGTACAAGGCACTGCCAAACCTACTTTGTACAAATTCTCTCTTCTTGAAGAACAAGGAACCAGAGCCTGACAGGAGAGTGGGTGGATGAGGTCTCCCACAAAATCTCTGACCTAAAGGTCAAAACACTTTAGCCCACTGTATTTTAGCAGCCACAGAATTCAGCTTCCACCTAGATACAGCAAATGTTAGCACAGAACCACAGAATCATAGAAAAAATCTGGTTGGAAGAGACCTCTGGAAATAATCCAATCCATCCCCCTGCTCAAAGCAGGGCCAACTTCAACAGTTGCTCATATCTTTACACTTCTTCAGCCTGTGTTCAGAAATAAGGTCTGTGACTGAGGTTGTTCTACTTCAGCAGGAACTGTGTAAAAATTCTGCTTTCCAAGACCTAATCCAGGGAGATCTTGGCAGCACAGCAGACTGGGTGACTTTTCCCTATGTATTTCCTCACTAGGATTCTAAATATCATCTGAATTCCAGCCCCACTGCTTCAGTGGCAGCTATTTCCTTTTCCTCCCTGTTAAAGCAGCTGATTACCCTCCAAAACCAGCCCAAAACTCTCAGTGGCTCACCTCAAGTTGCCCAGAGTTTAATGCACTTTCTGACACTTTGTGACATGTTTAGACCTGTGCTCATCCTCCATTTCCAGGCAAAGCCAGTGCATGCTGCAGCAAGAATTATATAAACAGTGACAGGTCAATATCCTCAGCACCTGATTTTTGATCAGAAAGATGGGAGAGCAACATCAGAGATTGGAAACATTGGTTTGCACTCTGAGGGAGAGGAGTGTGTAGTCCATCCTGCAGACTTGGCTTCTCTTGCTGTCCTACTGAAAGTAACAGCCCTGCTTCCCTGGCTCTCCCTTTTTCCCTGTTCACTCAGGTTTGAACTAAAGATTATCCCCCATGGCTGCATCCCATGAGTGGCATTTATGGTCCTTCTCCTCCTGTCCAAGTGGGAGAAGATCACATGGAGGGTGAAATGTGGGAGCACAGGTCACCAAAAGGCTGCAGCACAAAATTTCTCCTACAGGTATCTCAGTCCTTCTGGGTACCTGAGCCTGTGGTGGGTGAGAATACTCAGCTTACTCTGAGGAAGAAAAGCTGGAGGGGTTTTTGGTGTTAATTAAAACATTTTCCAGGCACAGCTTGAAGTGAAACCCTGAAAAGTTTGAGTCAATTCCTGAAGCTTGGTGATGTGGTCTTCTGGGTCTCATCAACAAAGCTGGTCATAAAATCATGGAATCACAGAACATCCTGAGTTGGAAGGGATCCACAAACATCATCTGGTCCAAGTCCTGGTCCTGCACAGGACAGCCCACAGAATCACCCCCCATGCCTGAGAGCATTGAGCTCTGGCAGCCTCAGGGCCACGCCCATTCCCTGGGGAGACTGTTCCACTGCCCAAACACCCCCTGAGTGTGGAACCTTTTCCTGATATCCAACCTAAACCTTCCCTGACACAGCTCCAGCCATTCCCTCAGGTGCTGTCTCTGGTCACCAGAGAGCAGAGATCAGTACCTGACCTTCCCCTTCCCCCAGGAGGCAGCTGCAGACAGTGGTCAGGTCTCCTCTCAGTCTTCTTCTTCCCCAGGCTGAACAAGATAAGTGACCTCAGCTGCTTCTCATATGGCTTCCCCTCTAGGCCTTTCACCATCTTCAAAGCCCTTAAGCCCTCAGTGATGCCTTGGACCAGGACTTGATCCATAACTGGCATTGTCTGTTCAAATCCTGCTAGAGCCATGTCAGATAAATCCCTCTGCTTTTCCCCCCGCTCTAATTTATCAACGTAACAACCTCATAGAGGAAAGACACATCCTCTGTTTTATTCCAGCAACTGGTTCTGAGAACATAAGGGTCTCCAGCATTGCTGGATACAGTCAGAGCTCTGAGAGGTTTGGGAGAAGCCCTTGGTAAAAGCAGCACCACCATGGTTGGAGCAAAGGCTCAACAGCAAAACTCATAAATGTACCCCTCTAAACTCTGAATTAAACACCCACTCAGCTGAAAGGTTTGAATGATGAATATCATCATCAGGGGGTGGGGGGGAGGGAGGGAAATCTAGGCAGCTTTATTTTTTCCAGTGCTGCAGAAAGAATTTCCTTCCTCCTGCAGATGTGCAGCCGGGGCGCTGGAAACAGTTCCCCGTCAAGTTGGAGCAGCTGTACTCATGTGTCACCAGGCAATGAGACTCCAGGCCTGGGCTGTCAGCTCCACCATTGAAATTAATGGGCCAGACTCCTTATATTAGTGGAAATCATCCCATTAAAAAAAAAAAAATATATATATATATATATATATGTGTTATGCTGGGTACATAAGGTAACTGCAAACTGGCAGTGTGGAGGAAAGGGGAGCGGGTCGGGAGGAGGCAGCAGGGAGAGGGAAATGACAGGGTGCAAAAAGAGAAAATCCATGAGAAGGAGAACACATCCTTAGGGGAATGATATTAATTCAATGAAAGAAGTGTAAGGAAAGCCAAGAACTGATCAGGTAGCACTGGAATGAGAGAGAGAGAGAGGAAGATAGTTATATGTATGGATAGATGGATGCACAGGTATTTAAGATCTGTGCAAGAACAAGCTCAGTGTGGGACTGTATCAGTGCCCCAAACGCCAGAGGTCACTTGGATCAAATGCCTACAAGGGTCAGAAAAGCTTTCAGCAGCAAAAGCAAACTTCAAACACAGAACAAACACAGTCCAGCAAGGGAATGAGCTCCCCCCCCCCCCCCCCCCCCCCCTTCCTTACTTAGTATTCATAGTATTCAGGAGAAGCAGCATTTTTCTGCAGCATTTAGAGAGAGTAAATAACCAGGAACATGCTGCTGGAGGAGCTGGGAAGGGGCCAGAGAGCAGGGGTGTGAGGCAGGGGAATGGTCAGATGCTGGCAAGGTTCCCCAGGTGCAGGGGAGGGCAGTGAGGACTTCTCACACCCCACAGGGATTCAGAGCTGCCACAGGCTTTGGGACCCTGAGGTCACGAGGGCTGGGGGGACCTGCAAGGTCCTGCTGGGCTGGCAGTTCAAGGCTTGGCAGAAACCTGTCCCTCCACCAGGAGAGACACTGGAGACTTTTCCCCACCTTTGATCCATCAAGAAGTATCAGGAACCATTTTTAAGACAAATATTCCTGTTTTCCTGAAAAGAAACAAAAATAAGAAGAGATCTTATCTTGAGGTGTTAGGGCATGGGTTGGACTCAATGATCTCTGAGGTCTCTTCCAACCTAGTCATTCTGTGAATTCTGTGAAATCAGATGCACCATCCTTCAATAGAGGGTTAAAAAAATGGAGATAACCCAGAATTTGGTGATGACAATTTATAAGGGAAATGATTTCTTTGTCAAGATTGTTCTGTTCAATCTCTCCCTATTTTTTTTCTTTGCAATCAGAAACATGAAGCTTCAAATGTGGGAAAGAATGCATCTTTTTTTTTTCCTCCCTGTGAAAAAAGTTGCATTTTTTCACAGTTCTTTTCCAAAGCTGCTGCTGCTGCTGCAGTGAAACAAATCCCCTTCTCCTGCCTGCACTGGTGGGATGAGAGCAGGGGCTGAGGGACCATCAGGTTTCCCTGCATTTCGAGTGCAGCCATGCAGGGGGAAGCAGAAATGATTCAGAGGTTAAATACTGCCATGAAGAAAACATCAGCCTCGCCTGCATGTGGAAGCTTACAACTCCAGGAGCTCGTAAATGCATTTTTGTTTGGAAGGAGTTGGTGTCACGGGGGTTGTCTCTGCTGCTGGAGAGGGAAGGGTGGTTTGTGAGCAGATCCCAGAATTCAAATGACAGGCATTAATGGGCCAGGAATGCTGCAGCTGTAAAATGGGGAAAACAAAACAATTCTGTTTTGCAGAAGGACCTCACCAAAGATGACTCCGACGAGCACACGATCCACCAATCCATCATCTCCCAGAATCCCACATGAGAAGGTGGGATAATTACTATAATTTTAATGTACTCCATGATGATTTAAATACACTGGGTAAACTAAAAATATCCTGCTTTTCCATGAGGGCGCTGGCTTTCTGAGGTAATGCTGCCCCAGAGCTGCTGGTGGTTCATGTGCCAGCCCCTTCTATTACCCCTCAGGGTGCCATAAACCTCGTCACAGCTTTGCCCAGTGGAAAGTCTTTGCCTCCTGCAGTTTGCACACCTCTCCTTTGGAAAAAAAAAAAATCCTCTGCTCTTTCTCTTGTAATCTGTGGTAGAGCTGCAGAAGGAACAGAGGATGGAGAAGAGGATATGAGCAGCAAGGGTGGGAGCAGGGAGCCCGGGCCAGCTGAGTGCTTCAGCATGCTTGGAAGTGTCAGTGAAGCAAATAGTGTGTTTCTAACACAGTCCTGAGTGTTGAAATACTGCTTAAATTGCCTCCAGAGCTGACATGAAACCCGAAGATCTGGAAGCATCTCCCGTGATTGATTGAGTGACTGATTGATTATATACATTTTATATGTGTGCGTTAGGGCTGGGTTTGGCTGTCTAAACACCATTTCCCAGAGCCAAGTTAGAAGCTCTGGGGTATCCAGCCCCAGACTCCAGCTCTTGCTTCTGAGGACTGCTCGTCTTCCCTCGGCTCTGTGTCCCTTTGCCAGCAGTGTGGGATGTCTCAGATATACCAGGGCATCTCATATGGCACCAGGCTCCTGTGTGTAGGCACTGAATCCCACCCTCTGAGCCACCAAGGCTCACAGAGATCATATTTTCAAAGTTCCCCTCCGCAGTCACTGGGATCAAAACTTTACCTTAAAAATAAACAACATCCAAAGCCAAGAGTTTCCTGGATAGTCAATTAATTTTTGTGGGGGTTGGTTTGGAAGGGTTCTGAAATCTGATCCTCATTGTAAAGTTGAGAATCTTGGCAGCCATGTCAAGAAGCAAACTGTGTATATTTTGCCTAGAATTGTTTCCACTATATAACCAGGAAATAATAATTTTAAAAAGAGCCTCTTCTCCTTTAATTTATTTGCAGAGGTCTTCATGGGTCCCTTGCTTGTCTCCTATCATGCTGGAAAGAAGGAAAGCTGAGATGAGGTTGGTTCTTGCAGCTGTGCAGATGCTAAATTCTTAGATAGACTCAACGTGACTGTTCATGTGAGGTGGGTTTAGCAACACAGAAATTCACTGGATCATTCCTATGGATATCTTGTTTAATAAATGAGGTGAAACATGCTTCTGCCCAGGATGAGGATTCAGGCTGGGCTTTTTCCAGTGCTGGGAAGGTCTCTGACTTGGAATTGCAGAGGTTTTGTGTCCTGGGGAAAGAATGGGGACAAATGGGTCAGTCTGGACTGCCAGGGTTTTGTGTTCATTTGTAGGGTCTCCCTCAGGAGACCCACAGGACAAGCTCACAGTGAAGGAAACAAAGGATTTCACAAACTCCAGCTGATACAAAACCAGTGACCTTTGTTCTGCTCCTCGGTTGACCACTGAGAAATTATTATTGCAGAGATAAAGATCATAAATTTTTGTGCCTGGCTTTTTTCCTAGATCCTGTTTAACAGTGTTTCTTGGCAGTTTCTTAGTAGATACTTTTTAGCTCTGGCTCTCTTCCTGGAGCTCTGGCAATTAAAGATATTAACATTCAGCTTTAAAAATAGCAAGGAGTGGGTACCCAGCCTCCCCAGATGAACACCCTGAATGTGGGGAGAGCCTTCAAGGATGCAGAGCCCAGAGCTGAGCCGTGCAGACCATGGAGAGGCTGCCTGGTCTCTCAATGCCCTTTCCAGTCCAGGACTTCCTCACCCTCCCTTCTGCCTGGCAAATTCACACCCATCCCTTCCAGATTTTTTACCCCTTGGCTGGTTTATACAGAAACCCTCATGTTGACAGGATGTCTCTGTCTTTAAGTGCTACAATTTAAGCTGCTTTGCTGCTGCATAGAGCCACCTACCTCTGCTGTGTTTTCCAGGATGCTGAAGTTATCACTGTGCCTGCTGAGCTGGGAAGGGAAAAACCAACAAACAGCCCTTCTCCTCCCTCTGCTTGAGCTCTGACAGCATGAAGTGGAAATGACCTGGCTGGTGACTTAGTTCTGAGCTTCCCTGCCTCTCTTGGCCCCTCCAAAATACAGAGGAAACACATTGTTATCTCCAGATCCTGATGGCTGCCCAAGGAGAAACAGACCCCTCTGGGAGGAACATCTTCATCTCTGCTTCCCTCTTCACTTCTCCATCAGCACTTGGCAAAAAGGGTGTGGGAACAGACCCAGCTGTTAAGTGAGCACAGAGAGAGACGAGGGTTGTGTACCCCAAGCTTCACTGGGAGTCCTTGGTGTGTGTCCTTGATGATGCCCAGTGAAACTTTTCTTCCAGCTTGCTCAGAGCACTCAGGAGATGCTCTGGACTCTCATTCTCCAGTATTTCTCACTGCAGTGATGCTTTCTCTGTTGAGGACCATTAGGCTCCCTCCTGGGAGATTTGGACGAGGCTGAGAGTGGGCAGAAACTCAGGCAAGGACGTGGCAAATGGAGAGCCACAATTCCTGCACACTTATCCCAAAGGGAGCTCATGGGGCTGGACCACAGCAGGAAGGGCTCTGGGGTCTGGGCACAGTGAAGATGCTGACAGATGGGCAAAGAGGAAGCTTGAGCAGAGGGTCTGCAGCTGATATTGGGAGATAATCAGCAAAGGAAAGCAGCAGCCCAAGCTTCCCTCCAGGAGCCTGCAAGAGGCAGCTGCCAAGGACAGCCCTGCAGAACCTGCTGGATAGAGCAGGAATTTTGATTTGGAATCCGTGATAGCCAAGACGCAACCGAGGAGAATTTGAATGTACAAATAAGCTTGTAAAATATGGAGCAAGGGCGCTGGAAGGGGTGAGACTTGAAGGGCAAGAAAAGTCTTCCTGCCCCTTCCACTGATCATCCCATGGGTCCTTCACACCCCCTGAGCTCACAGAGCTCCCAGCTTCTGGGATCTCAGGGATTGTTTTGGGGGAAGGTCGAAGGCAGCAGCTCAGAACATGCAGTACTGAGCATAATTTTGGATACAGAAGGGCCACTTCCAGCATGGGGGTGGCCTATGCCCCTTTCCTTCTGTCCAGGCACTCAGGGGCAGGCTCGCAAAGCAACACCTGGAGGAAGAACCTCAAGGAGAAACTGTGCCTGCTCTGCCAAAATCTGGGCCCCAAACCTGGACATTCTCCATGCAAAGGACTTGGCTCAACACCTTGGTCAGGGTGAAGCTACAGGTTGGTGGTGTGGTACTGAAGGGGGAATTTGGGATCTCTAAGGTAGGAGTGGGAGGCAGCAGTTGTGCAAACACCAGTGAGCTGCTGAGTGAAAAGGAAGAGGAGTGGTTGTAGTCACCCTGTTTTGGGGAAGGACAAGGCTCCCAGGACCTGGGGATGTCTTTAGCCCTCTCTGTGATAGGTGGTGATGATGGTTGTCCCATATTTTTAAACAATGAATTATTTGCTCTTGAAAACTTGACCTTTTAGCCCTCAATTCTTTGAAATCAACAGGAGGACTATGGCACTATCTCACAACACCCAGCACTTGAGGCGACGCCTTTCACCAGACATCTGAGGTTTTAATCATTTTTGGTTATTCCTCATAATTTCAGTTAATAAATCCAGGGTGGTTACAGCGATGATTCATGCAGGATGCATCCTGTTTCTTCTCTCCCACATCTCTCTGGCAGAAAGCTGCTATGGATTAGGAACCTTGCCCTTCATTTTTGGAAATTGCTCTCCCACTATAGACTCCAAATGAGAACTGCTGTGGTATTTCACTGTGTGCTATTTCAGAGAGCTGGCTTCTTTGATGCAGTCATCATCTATATGGAAAAGAGGTGTGTGCATGAATCAATGGTATAGTTCAGCTGCATCTGCATTAGAAAGGCATAAAAATGAATGAAATGCAGGAACTGAAATGTGCTCTCCCAGGATGCTGTGCTAAATCTGCACTTCAGAAATACGCCGAGGCGCTTTCCGGGCGCGGGCTGCAGAACCAGGAGGGTCCTGCAATTTCACACCACACTTCCTACATTTCCATTTTCACCTCTGGTGACTGCAGCATGTCAAGGTTTGTCTGCTTTCCCTGAAAGTTGCATGGTATGTCTTTCATCTGCTTTTTAAAAGGGTTTTTTTAAAGGCTGGTTTTCTATTTTCCTTTTCTTTTGCCATTGCCCACTTCTAGAAAATGCTGGTGGTTTTCAGTTTCTGGAGGAAGGCTGCTCTTTTCTATGAAAGAGGCAGCAGAGCAAACTGTGCCTAATCAACTTAATACAAAATGATTGGTCCATGCAGCTTTAGACATCTTAAGAGGGCCCTTTGCAGGAGCAGGACCAATTTTCTGCTTTGAGTCTGCTCATCTCACCAGCTGGGATGGCAGAACCACACATCCAAAAGCCTCTTCTGCTTCTCTATTTGATCAATTAATAAACATAGCAGCTAAAAGACGAAGCCAGAAGCCCTCAGAGGAGCAGATAATCTGAGCTGCCTTCCTTGTCCTTCAGTAACAGTGAGGGGAAAAGAAAATAACCTTACTTTTACCCAGCCTAGTCCCATCTCCTGTTGCTCCTCACATGAAGACAGGCTGCATCTCACTGAGAGAGGGGACCACAACACTCACAGCAAGCACTGGTGGGGAGTTTGTCTCTCTGGGATGTTCAAAACTCTGCTTGTAACAGTGGAGAGCAATGGGAACTGCTGAAACATGATTAATTTCATCCTCGAACTGACATTTAAATTAGGTCCCCTCAGGGACTGCCATTTTCTCACCCCTGACTCTAAAGGGAGCCTGGGCATAGCTGTGGAGAACTCCTGTGAAAATCCTGGGTGAGATGTGAGATGATCCCCTCACTGGAGGGATCTGAACATGTTCTGTAGTTTCCTCTGTGGACTCTGGAAGGGGGACAAGCCCAAAGAAGAGGCCATCAGGCTTCATCAGCAAAGGAGGGTACAAGGGAGCTGGGGAGGGGCTTTTGACAAGAGCATGAAGAGACAGGACAAGGGGCAATGCCTTTAAACTGGCAGAGGGGAGGTTTAGATGAGATGTCAGGTGGAAATCCATCCCTGGGGGGTGGGCAGACCCTGGCACTGGGTGCCCAGAGCAGTTGTGACTGTCCCTGGACCCCTGGAAGTGCCCAAGGCCAGTTTGGACAGGGCTTGGAGCAGCCTGGGAGGTGGGTTGGAATGAGATGATCTTAATGTCCCTTCCAACCCAAACCATTCTAGGATTTTGTGATCATTGCTCCCTTGGTCTCCTAATGAACTGATAAATACTGGAGACAGAAGAGGCTGTTTTGGGCAGTCTCTGCATTCCAAATCCAGCTTTAATGGCTGAGTGTCCCTTTGCCCTGGTGCTTTCATGTTAATAAGGAATGGGAACATCCTCACTGCAGTTTGAGAAGCACAAAGCATTTCTCTTCGTTGTCAAAAGCACAGAAGAGAACAGGTAGAAGAGGAAATGAGCAGCCAGCTCTTTCCAATATTAACAGCTCTGCAACTCAGGAGACATGTTCAAGCGAGTTTATCTCCCCAAAAAACTGGCAGGTTGAGTGAAAACACTTGGTAGAAGAGTGACCCTGGGGAGGATGAGATACCTTCTGCATAATTATCTGCAGCCAGGGTTTGGCTCTGCTACCATAGATGTTAATCTTTCACACCCACTGTAGAAGAGAACAGCCCTAGTGGTGAAATACATGAATGGGAGGCAGAGGAATGCAATGTTCCTCTTGTTTTGCATGGTTCAGGATCAAATGCAGCCAACACCAGCAGCATATAGCAGAAGGGAGCTGTGCCTTATCACCAGCTCGCATCCTGTTGGCAATCCCAGCAGCTCCAGCCTCACAGCTGAAACTCCTATCACGCCATCTCTGCCCTCAGGATCATGTAACTAAAAGGTGAAGTGGGAAAAAAAAAAAAGAAAAGGAAAAAGAAAAAGAAAAGCTTGAAATGCTAGGAGAGCTCTCTAAGCTTTGATTCACAAAGGTTTTGAGGATGTGTCTCATTTAAATGAGCCCTGGAATTGACTCCCATCAATGAGCCTCAAGAAGATCCTTATGAAAATAAACCATGACTATTTCTCCCCTCAGAAAAAGACAACAAACTAGAGCCAAGTCCAAAGTTATGAAAATAATCACCAAAAATTTACAGCCTAATCAGCTGTGGGAGATACTATTGGTTTCTGCAGGGAAGGCTGTTATCTACCAGGATCAATAACCACCTTGTAGTAAAGCCTCAAGGGGCTGGCAAGGGCAACCACAATATTCCCTGCAATTGTTGCTCAGCTCCTATTTATGGGAGTGTGGTCACAAAAACCAGCTGCAGGAACAAATTCAGAGCTGGCCTAGACTGACACAGTCTTTGGGAGAGGCACCCACTCCTGCTGAACCTGAACTCTCAGGAAGAAAAAAAAGCACTGAGGAAAACACTTTTTTCCCCAAAAAAACCTGCTGACTTATTGGGGAATTGAGTGATTCTGGGCTCAGCACAAGTTTGGGATTCACTATCAGTGACAGCATTGCAACTTTCATTTCCTTGGACACTGCTGACTGCACCTTGTGCTAAAAAATCCCCTTTCACGTGACCCTTAGCCTAGGTCTTCATCCCAGGACTTTCAAGAGATAAGGAATGGAATCTATAGCTGTAATGAAAGAAATGAGGTGAAAATGGCACCTTGCCTTTGCGAGGAGCACCTGGCACTGGGAAATGCAGCAGCCATGGCTCAGCTGTCACCCTGTAGCTCTTCACACTGTGGGATTTGTATCCTTGAACCTGAGACAGCAGGAGAAGAAGGAAGGGAGAGTGGCACTGACCCAAGGTCTGATGAAGCACTGCCTGTTTGGAGTCTCGGAAATCCAGCAAGGAAGCAGAGAGAGGGGATTGTCCCAGTCTGCCCTGTCCTTGTGAGACTCCACCTGCAGTGTTGTGTCCAGCTCTGGGGCCCTCAACACAAAAAGGACATGGAGCTGTTGGAACAGAGTCCAGAGGAGGCCACAGAGATGCTCCAGGGACTGGAACATCTCTGCTCTGCAGCCAGGCTGGAGAGCTGGTCTTGTCTCCAGGGAGAGCTCAGAGCCCCTCCCAGGGCCTAAAGGGCTCCAGGAGAGCTGGAGAGGAACTCGGGTCAAGGAGGAAAGACTGAAAGAGGGCAGGTTTGAATTAGATATTAAAAATAAATTCTCTTTGAGGGTGGCAAGGCCCTGGCACAGGTTGCCCACAGAAGCTGTGGCTGCCCCATCCCTGGGAGTGTTCAAGGTTGGATGGGGCTTGGAACAACCTAATCTAGAGAATTAAACCACACATGGCAGGGGTTTTGGAACTGGATGATCATTAAGGTGGCTTAAAACCCAACCTATTCTGCCATTCCGTGATTTAAGGTGTGCAGCAGGCAACCACAGCTCTTGGATGGGCCAGTGTCACCTGGGGGGGACATCAGTGCCCTTGCAGGGGGCAGGGCCTGGTGGATGAGTTCACCAGGGCAGTTCTCTGACCTGCAGAAAGCCTTCACCCAGACGAGGCCCCTCCTGCTCTGCGAGCTGGTGACCCAACAAGTTTTCCCCTCCGAGCACAGGCCATAACCTCTGTTCGTTGGTGGCCAGGCCATTACCTCTGTTCGTTGGTGGCCAGGCCATTTCCCTGCCAGGCCTGCCTCCTGTTTTCAGGTTTCCTGCAGGCAGAGGAGGCCGAGAGCTTTCCTTCTCCCTCCTTTCCCTTCTCCCAGTGCCAGCACAGAGACACAGGGACCTCACCAGGCTCATCCCTCCCTTGCAGAGGAAGGAAGGGCCCTGTGCTGTCCCTGTGCCCTCTGGTGCTATTTTGCTTTCTGCCTCTACTAAATCTGTCCCCAGGGCTCGGGGTGGCCGCAGCAGCCCTAGGCCTTGGCACAGGGCTCTGTTTTAAGGTTGCCATGGCGACTGCCATGGCAGCATTTAAAAATGGCACGGGCTGTTATTTAATGCCAGCTGGGCAGGGATTGCAGGGAGGGTCAGTCAGTGACCCAAAGTGACCCATTACAGACTGACAGCCCTTTACAGCAGGATTGTCCTGGGGACTGGCTGGGAAGGGGGATTCACCCTGAATCCACAGGGAGCTGAGCATTTTGGCTGAGTTTTTGAGGCGTTTCCATGAGAAGGACTAAAAGTTTAGGCCAAGCACTGCTGTGACCGAAACCGGTCTCAAGAACAAGGTGTTTTATCTTACAGCAGAAAAACCTGCTTTAATTACATGTACGTAGGAAGGAGGGAGGGCAGAACTGGTGATAAGAGACGAGCAGCAGCCCCAACAGAATTAGCTTAATTTCTCCTGTGCCCTTAATTATCCTAGAGGAGGAAGGGCTGGAGGGATATAAATGGTTGGGGAGGCAAGTGGGAAGGGAAGGTGGCTTGCAGGGCTGTCCAGCCTCCCCCAGTTCCCTGGCTCCTGCAGCCATCACCACAGCATTCCCCAGGGATGGTGGTCACTGCCAGGGACCATCCTCCAGAACAAGGGATGCCTACAGCAGCCTGCAAGGTCACCTAGGGGTGCACCTGAGTTTGGTGTGCTCAGAGAGGGGGTTTGCACCTCTGCAAAAGCAATGGGAGCTGGTCAGCCATGGATGTAATTTTGGTAGAAGCACATTTAGCAAAGGGCAGACAGTGCCCAGTGACAAACTGAATGACAGTGCTGAGTCCTGGGCACAGGTGCCCAGGGAAGCTGTGGCTGCTCCTGGATCCCTGGAAATGTCCAAGGCCAGGTTGGGCAGGGCTTGGAGCAACCTGGGATAGTGGAAAGTGTCCCTGCCATAGCAGGAGGTGGAGCTGGACGCTCCTAAGGTCCCTTCCAGCTCAAACCATTCAATGATTCTATGAACCATCAGCACTCTAATAGCTTGGTGGGATTTGTACATCTGTATATGATGGCAAATTGTTCATTCTGAGGCTGTGTCAACAAGCCCAGACCCAGGCTGGGCTGGGGAAGAGGAGAGAGAACACAGCTGCCATGGCATGGGGAGGAAGGGTTTTGCAGCTCTTTCCTCCCGAGTCAGCCACCATGCACAGGGTGGTTCTGCTGCTGTCCTCTCTGCCTTCTCATGAGACTGCCCTGATGTCCAGGAATGAGGAATCTAGCCCTGTTTTTCCATTTAAGGTCAAATTCAGTCTTACCTATCTGTTCTCTTTGTCTTGCTCTCCCTGCAGCAGGGACCACACCCTCCCAGTTTGAGCTTTCCTGGGAGAGCCAAAACCACTGGGTTTTTCTGTAATTGCTTGAGGGTGAGGCAGCAGGATGAGAGGCTCTGGGGGACACAAAGCTCCGTGTGTCCCTACCTTGGGGTTTTTGGTGACTCATCCAGGCAGGAGGAAGATCCCATCACACAAGTGGCCTCCTAAATACCTCTCCTAAGATCAGTCATCCTCCACTGAGCAGATGCTGGGGCTGTGGGGATGCTCATAATGAAGCAGGAAATAAGGAAATGTGTGCCCGTAGAGGGAAATGTTCATTCAGTCAGGTGCAGTGTTAGTCATGGCCACGATGTGGGCCTGATCTGCATCTCTGGAAACTCCTGGGCAGACCCTGGGCATGAGTCAGGGCCAGCACAGACAGGGAACACCCCCAGCACAGGGGGATTGTGAGCATCCACTGGGCTGGGTGCAGGGAGAAGAGCCATGGAGTTGTTTATCGATACAGAGGTTAAAATAAAAAGAGCAGAAAATAGTCAGGCATGATAAACGAGTCCTGCTGCCATCTCTAGAGAGTGTCTGCATCTGCATCCTCCAGCCCATTATTAGTTAGTAATAAACTCCTTCCCAGATGGAGGTGCCAGCTTTACCCTGCCAGTGAACCCACACCATTTATCTGACTCATAAAATCACAGAAGCACAGAACAGTTTGGTAGAAGGGACCTGAAAGATCATCCAGTCCCACGTCCTGCCATGGGCAGGGACACCTTCCACTATCCCAGGTTGCTCCAAGCCCTGTCCAGCCTGGCCTTGGGCACTTCCAGGGATCCAGGGGCAGCCACAGCTTCTCTGGACAACCTGTGCCCGGGACTCATCACCATTCCATGGGACAAGGAGTAGTGGCTCCCAAGTGAAGAAGTTTTTATCATAAGGGTGATGAGGGACTGGCACAGGTTTCTCAGAGAGGTGGTGGATGCCCCATTTCTGCAAATATTTGAGGTCTGGTTGGATGGGGCTCTGAGCAACCTGATCTCATTGGAAATGTCCCTGCTCATTGCAGGGGGGCTGGACTAGAGGGCTTTGAAGGTCCCTTCCAACCCAAACTATTCTACAACTCTATGACTCTAAGATTCTGTGATTCCATGGTTCCATGATTCCATGATTCCATGATTCCATGATTCTACGATTCCATGATTCCATGATTCTATGATTCCACAGCTCTATGACTCTCTGATTCTATAATTCTACGATTCTATGACTTCATGACTCTCTGATTCCATGACTCCAGCCCCCGAGCCCCCCCAGCCCCACAGGCTGCTCCCACCCCGATACCTGCTCTGCTCAGTGCCCCATGGAGTGGGAACATTCATGAGGGGAGGGGAACATCCCTACCCAGTCCTCAAGACAAGAAATTCAAGAGTGCTTTCTTCCAGACCACCCAGAAAATAAGTGGCAGTGCAAGATCAGGATTTGGGCTCCCAACTCCATTTTCCAGCCCCAGGCTTACACCATGAAACAAAAAAATCTCAAAAACCCTAAAACCAAAAACATCTGCAAACCACACAGTCTCCTGTTCAAAGATTTGAAGATATTAAATTATGTTAAACTCTTAATCCTTTAGCTTTTTCTAAGGCCTAGCTCCACTTAAAATCAGAAATGTGAAGACCTTAACATCAGGCTGTAAGAAAAACAAACTACAGTGATCGTTTATTTTAACCCACAAAATTGCAAGAACAAGTAATTACCCTAAACCTACAGCATTCTTGGGAAGAGAGCTGTATATAAAATGGGTTCCTTATGACTTTTTGGGCCAGCTTTGTAAATTTCCTCTTGGAATTTCTGACACAGAAAGGAAAAGGAGTTTTTTAACTGTGTCTGTGAGGAGATGGTATGACTTTCAATTTCCAGAGTAGAAGCGTGAAAATAAAAACTTCTCTGTGAGCTGATAAAGCTTTAACTTTGCATATCTATCTTGATTCTCTCTGTGAGTACATCCATAAAATCCTTACAGCTGGGGAAGGATAGGCCTTTAAATAAAAATGCTGAAAAAAATCCTCAGTGAAGGAGAGAGTCCAGCCTCTTTAATCATTGAATTTTGTTTATTGCAACAGATTATGGATCTGAGAGGAAAATAATTTGAAAAATAATTATGGCTTTAAGATATAACAGGATTGCCATTATGAAAAACATAGAAGTTTGCTGTTTACAGGAGAAGTTGTCCTAAAATTCTCTCCCCAGGTTTTCAGAGATGGGGACTCAGCCCCATGAAACGGAGGTCACTGCAGGAGCAGAGGCAAAGAGGGATTTGTGAAACATGAGGGGCAGTTTGTTGCAGTGTTTTTATGGAGACAGACTCTTTTAAGACCTTAGCTGAGGCACCAGTCCAAGTCAACATCCTGTAAAAACCTGAATTCTCCTGCTGGCACTCAAGGTGATAAGCCATGAAGTGAGAAGGCAACTTCTCCCCTTGTTGGCACCAGCATAAATCAGGAACAGCCCTGTTGATGTCCAGGGTCTTGAAGGCTTCCTCCAGAAGCGAAGGATCAGACCCAGCCACAGACTGTGGTGGTGCTTTCAGCTTCATGGGAATGTTTTAAAATGTGTGCTTTATTGTACTGCAGCAGAACATCTTAGAAAAGGCCATGACTGAAAAGCACAATTTTAATAATGGGGGAAAAAATTCTCAGTTTGAGTCAACAAAAAGACAGCCTGCACTGGGACTGTCAAGGCAAAATGACTATTCAGGCTTATTCTTCACTCACACAACTGAAATAAAGGAGGAGTTGCTCAGGTGATAGTGGGACTAAATCATTGTAAGAAACCATCAGGCCTGAGGTTTCATTCCTCCCAGCCTCAAAACCCACTGCCTCCCACGGGCTAGATTGTGCTTGTATAAGAGTTTCCTTCTTGGCTTTTTGTGGTGATTTATGTTTCCTTGCAGTGTGTTATTTAGCCATAAGTTATACCTTTGTGCTGTAGCACATCCCCTGGTAAGCAACTAGACAAAGCAGGAACCTTTTTATTTTTCTGTCTGTAGTGGCTGGAATGAGGCTTTTCTCCATATTTCCTAGAATTTATTGGGGGCTGATAAAAGGAAGATTTCCAAGTCCTCATGCTCAATGAGAAACAGGAACATGAACTCCTGGTCCTGGGAATAAGGACTTCTCAATACAAAGAGGCCACTGTGGGTATTAGAGGAATCCACCCACTGTTCTCCAGAATGAACCTTAGAAATAAAAAAGGAAATATTCTGTGTTTTTATTGTCACATTGCAGCATGCTACTTCACACTTGTTCATCACCAAAGTTTCCAAATCAGATCCTGATTCTTCAGCATCCAACAGCTGAGTTCACCCTGCAAGGAGTAAAGGAGAGTCACAGAATCACAGAATGGCTTGGGTTGGAAGGAATCTTAAAGATAATCTAATTCCACTCCCTTCCCATGCATAGGGACACCTCCCACTATCCCAGGTTGCTCCAAGCCCCATCCAACCTGGCCTTGGACACTTCCAGGGATCCAGGGGCAGCCACAGCTTCTCTGGTCAACCTATGCCAGGGCCTTCCCACCCTCACTGGGAAGAATTTATTCCTAATATCCAACCCAAATCTCCCCTCTTTCAGTTTAAACTCATTAACCTTTGTCCTCTCCCTACATGCCCTTGATTTGGGTTGAAGGAGGTCTCTGGGGGTCACCTTGCCCCAAGCCTGCTCAAAGCAGGGCTGTGGCTGTGGACAGCTCTGAGGTTGCTCTGAAAGGCTCAGGGCCTTAGCACTGAAACTGCTCAGCCAACTGACAAGGGTGTCTGCAATTCCCACAACCATTTTTTTGTTTAAATCATCTGAGGATTAAGAAATAACTTATCTTTTAATTAAGAATCCGTTTCGTTTCAGATTGCAGCATAATTTAATTGATTCAGAGCGTTCCTAGAGTTAATTGACATCAAGCCATACACAATGGCACTTTCTGTCTTGGTGCACTTCCCAGTCTCCTCCACTCTGTGGTCTGTGCAGCCCAGATAGCACAGATACATGAAAGAAAGAGGAGATCAGTGGTGCCTTGAGGCTGCTTCTTGCACCCTGAAGTCACATGGACTTCAAAGGAATTGGATGGGTTGCTGGAAGCTGAGGTACTTCACAAAAGGATAGCTGGAGTCAGCAGAGAGTGAAGAACATCCACATGTGCTGGTTCATGGCCTATCTAGCTCTGGGCCCGTGTCCACCAAGGGCTCAAGAGTCAAGGAACTGAGCAGAGGATCAAGAGCTTAGAGAAGAATGTGAGCAGAGAAAACATGCAGTGGTATTGCCTTGAGCAATAGGCCCTGGGCCACTCTGTGGCTCTTGGACTTCCAGAAGTGCTGTCCCTGCATTTAACAGCCCTCCAGGAATTTCTCTCCCATGAATTAGCTGACCATTGTTTTCAAAACCTGTGAATGTTTTGCACTCAGTCCGTGATCAAAACGTGCTGCCACCTCACAGAGGCAGCATGAGCTGCAGGGGAAAGGAGATTGAGGCATTTTATTGGATGTGGGAGCTGAGGTCAGTGCAGGCTGCAGAGTTAAATCTGTCAGCACAGGGTGGCAAGCAGGTCATTCCTTTCCACTGAAAAACACTGAGCAGATATTGCTGCAGAAATCAATGAGGACAGAAACCAACACTGAGCAGCTTGGGAAGGCGAGGACCCAGGAGACAGCACAAACACTCAAGGGTTGAGATGGTGTGAGCCCAGATTCATGCTGGCAGCAGGGAAATCCAGTGCTGAAGAGCTACAAAGATGGTCATGGAGTCAGATCTCACTTTTCAGCAGGAGCTGGATGATTTCATTCTGTCCTAAGTAAACCAAGTTCCCATGCAATGTGAAGAGAGTGACCTGGTGAGGCCCTGGCACAGGGTGCCCAGAGCAGCTGTGGCTGCCCCATCCCTGGGAGTGTCCAAAGCCAGGCTGGACGGGGCTTGGAGCAGCCTGGGATGGTGGAAGGTGTCCCTGTCCATGGCAGGGGGCTGGAACAGAGTGATCTTTAATGTCCATTCAACCCAAACCATGCTGTGACTGATAAAATGCCTGGGTGCCTTCCCTTTTGCATGTCAGTTACAGTAGGTTCAACTCAGGTTTGAGCTCCAGATTTGGCATCGTGCATGGGGGGGCCATGCATAAACAGACAGAGATCTCTGATTGCTGTGATAGCCTGGAATCTCTCTCCTGATCTCCCACCAAAGCCCCAGGATGCTGGAGAGGCTCTGTAGCCCTTGCATTGAGCTGGCAGGGACATGGCAGATCCCTGGTGGCATCTCGACTGCACCACTCTGCATCAGCAGCAAAATCAAGCCCCCAAATCTGGGGAGAGCATTTGCACAGGAGCAGCAGGGTTTGATCTCACCACTCTGGTGGCTGCTGGCTGCTTTGGATCCTCTGTCTAACCCAGGTGTGAGGCAAAAAGTGCATGTTCCAGGCTATTTGCATGGCGTGAACTCCTTTATTCCTTTATTCACCACAGCCTTGTGGAAGGATTGCTGTCTGTGCAGCAGCCTGGGCACACCTGCTCCCCATGGGATGCACACAGGCTGGGGAATGCTGCAGTGGCTCCAGCTGTGCACCTTCAACATCTGTCTCTTCATACATTTGTCTATCTCACCATAATTTTTTTTTTGTTTGTATGACTTTGCACATCAAGACAGAGTGATGAGGTGATGCTGTGGTAAACCTAAGCACACTGGTTTTAACCCAAATAATTTCTTAATTATTTTATTAATATTTAATATTTAATATTAAATTATATTAATTATTTAGACTTTTTATTAATTTTTAACCCCGAAGCAAATGGACAGGCCTTGGTGGGGATGAGGATCTCTTTCAGAGCTGTATCATTTTATACAAGCTGTAAGTGCTTTGATGGCCTGATTTAAACCATTAATACCATTAAGTATTTAATTAAGAAAGTGAATAATTAATTATATGTATTCATGTAATAGTAGCCATGATAATACTATTGCTAATGAGCAATAATTAACGATGGGTTACATTTGGAGAGGCAGTAACAGGACTGACACCACTGGAATGTGCTCTGGGAATGGTCACAGGCACTGATCAGTCCTGGCTGTCCCTGAGGAGGGAACAGGAAACCTTCCTGACACTGCATCCAGCCTTTCTTTACCTTCCTTACCTCAGCATCACCTTCAAGGCCTGTGAACTTGTGACAGGTCCTGGCTTGGGCAGAGCAGGTGTTGGGAGCAGGAGGAAGAACTGGAATATTCCGGGGTTCCTGCACCTTCTCCTGTTATGCAGCTGGGTCTGTCTCCCTTCTCCCCATCCCTCAAACACACATCTGTCCTCCTCCTCTCAGCAGAGCTGAGAGAAACTTAACAAGAAACACTCAAAACCCACCCTTATCCATTGTTGTGTTGGGCACTGCAATAACATATAAATAATAAAAATAATAATAAAAGGATGCCAGTTCCTTCCCCAAGTACAGGAGTGGTGAGTCTTGCCAGGGACTGGTTGTCACCAGTCACTTATTGTTGCTGTGTGTGTGCTAACACAAGCTGCTCCTCTCCAAGCTGAGGGCTATAAATAAGAATTAAATAATGGTAGCTGCAGTAGGGAAGATGATGGCACTGTTATTGTGATAGATATCCATACTGGACCCTTTGTGGGCTGTGGGATGAAATGTGAGCTTTCTACGCAGTCAGGAACAGCCCAGAGAGCGTTTGGAAAATTCCAGGGGAAAAACTGATTTGATTTTTGGCCTTCCTCAGGGAGGAAACTCACAGGACATATTTTCCTGGCTGTGGGAGTAGCCTGTGAGAGGGGTAACATGTTCTCCATACGTATGTCCCCGTCTCACTTTGCATCCTCAGGAATGCAAGGTTAGCAGGAAAATGCAGCTGGGAATCTGTAATGAAAAATTCTGCCGACGCTTCAAAGAGCATCTCTGATCTCTTTCACAGGCACGCTCCTCTTCCACAGAGATGCTGCTGACTGAGGGGCTCCAGCTCTGAGAGCTGCAGAACCACGCTCCAAATGGAGGAGAAGTGCTGGACCTGGGGGAAGAGGCTGTTGGGAGGGGAGAAATGTGGAGCTGTGGGGTGCCAGTGGGACAGGACATTGCTGGGGTTGGTCATGGTATTTTGGGGTGTTGCACCTGAGTGACAGTCATCTCTGCCTCCATCCATCCATCCATCCATCCATCCATCCATCCATCCATCCCTGCAGCCCCCAGCACGGTGCAGAAACCCCTCCCCAGAGGCTCTCAATGACTTGTGCTGTGCTTTTTAACCTCTGCAGTTTGTTCTCCTCAATTCCTCTGAAGTTTCCTCCCTCTTCCATTATCCAGTGGCCAAGGTCACTGCCCGGAACAGTCAGGATGGGAGAGGAGAAGTCAGGAACTGGCAAGATAAATTGTCTCCAAGAACTCCTCCCTCCTGCTCCCTATTCAGAGCCTCTGTGTTAAATCAGCAGAGGTTTATTTTGCCCCTTCTCCTTTCCCTGGAGGCTGTCCCAGGACAGTTTGGCTCTGGGAGTCAGAAAACTTCTTGTAACCGCTCAGTCTCATGGACTCACTTTCAGCTCTTTTGCCCTCAGTTTTGCTCTGCCTGATCTTTCATATTTACCCCTAAGATAAATGTGCAGACAGCAGCTGCATCCCATCCCAGCTCCCATTTCAGTAGACTAAGCAAGCTTGGGGAGCTCTTTTTGTGGGGCAGAAGGTTCATGGATCAAAGGCTTTGCTTTCACTTGCACCAGGCAATTTTCCCTAAGAGCAGATTTGTCTTGATATTATTAACATAGCTCACGAGAGGGGAAAAATAATGGAATGTCCTTAGTCTTGGTGATGCCAACCCCATGCACAGAAATGGTGGGGTTTTTTTAAAATTAATTGAAAAGGAAGATCCATCATGGCATCAAGGCTTGTGGAAAAAAACTTGTGTATTCTTTTTTTTTTTTTTTTGCATGAGCAGTCCCATTTGTGGACTGGTGCTAAGAGAGCTGCTGGAGGATAAGGGCTTTCAAAAGTTAATTGATTAGAGGAAAATCCCACCTCCTTAATAGTTATTTAGACTCATTTCATATTTTGCAGCTATTACATAGTTATAAAGTAGCTGACAGAAAAGCCCCTGTATTACAGATGGGAAAACTATTTCTCATTAAAAGATCAAAGTCCCAGTTTCCATATTTGAGCACCTTTATCAATAAATCACATGCCAGGATAAGAAATTTCAGTGTCAGCTTTCTGCTTCCAGACCAACAAGACTGAACTCAAAAGCAGAGAGTTTAATTTTAATTAGATTTTCAATTGTTTTTAAAATTAGCTACAATAAGGATATTGACAATTAATATTCTGTTCAGCTCTGTCATTTAAGCAACCTTTTCAAAGAGATAACCCCTGGCTGGGGATCAGCTGTGGATGGTCACTCTTAAGAGCATTTCTTCACTAAATAGGAGCTTATTTCACTGAGAAGTTACGCTCCTGTGGTGACAATCCATCATTGCTCACAGGACTGGTGTTGTCAGTAAAACCTTATTTACTGCTTCTCTGACCAAATAAAAGCTTTCCAAATGGGCAAGAACACACATGTCTCTAGAGAAAATGAGAGACCTTGGCTTCTGGGAGCAGCTCAGCCAACCCTCCAAAAGTCTGAAAACACTTTTTACAGGCTTGTGCTGCTGCACAAAATTAATCCAGCCCAGAGAACCCCTTGATCTGCCAACAGCACCAACAAAGTGCCAGCACAGTTGGACTCAATGATCTCAGAGGTCTTTTCCAACCTTAATGATACTGGGATTCTAAGAAAGTCAGTGAAAACTATGCAAGGGTGACCTTCTCTGGAAGGAGAAAATGAGGAAACGTCTTGATCTCCAAGACTTGTGGAGGGAGAGCTTTTTGAGCTCAGCTCTGGGTGGAGCCTGGGTAAGATGCTGCAAAGTGACAATTCCACTTCTCATGATTTTGTCTGGAGTCTCAGGCTGCCATGCTGGTGGTGGGAAGGCCAGAACAGGCCCCTGGGAATTTCACTTTTGACTCTCACAAAGGTCTCATTTTTTTCCTTTATGTTTTTACAAAACTCAAGTCACAAGTCTATGAGGGTGTGAGAATCACAGGTTTCCATTTTCACCTGAGGGGCTCTAAATGTGACTTTGAGACATGCAAGCATAGATGAACTAAGAAGTCACAATTACTAATTTAATATCTAAGATTGAAGACTGGCCCTTGCTGAGGAATGGCCCTTGAATTTTGTCTGCTCAAGGCCAGCAGAGCTGCTGAGTGAAGTTAATTTTTAACCTCCCTGTGGAGTTCTGATGGTCAGGAGATGTGAGGTGGCTCACCAGCCACCTATCTGCATGTCTGTGATATAAATGCTTGCACTGAGAGAGGGTCACAACCCACCCCTGGATATCTGGTGCCATTTGAGGTGGCCCAGGATGTCCCACCTGGCCTCCACCAGGCCAGAATGGCACATGTCTTCTGCAAGTCCTAGGCCAGGCTTGTCAGCCCCCTGTGTTGAATGCTCTGGAGCTTTTCAATACCACTGGCTGCTTGTGTTAAGGACTGAATTATTCTTCCACGTCAGGGTGAACCTGCTCAGCCTGCAGCTGACAGGGACAATCCTCTGTCCTGTGTCTCAGTGTGCCCACCCAGCCTCTCAGGATTGAGTATGAACAAAGAAGCACTTAACTGGTGCTGAGGGATCTCTGGATCTTGCCTCTTTGGTTAATAATTCATTCTGTGTTGGCAATGAAGGCCATCCCTGGCTTTCCTTGAGGGGCAGATGTGAGAAGGGAAATGAAGAGCTCAGCACTGGCCTTGGTGGGGCTCTGTGAGCCAAATGGTGATGGTCTCCCATGGGCTGTGGACATTTCCTGCCAAGTGCTGCCATCTCACACATCAAGAGCTGCACCCTCACCCTCCTGTGCTCTCCAGGGAGAATCTGGGGAGTCCTCACTACCTTTAGAGCCTCAGCAAGGAGGGCAGCTGGAGGGAGAGGGAGCACCAGGCGTCCAGGGCACTGCTGGAAAGCAGATGGGGCTGAGCACAGAGACAAATGAGCTCCAGCTTACCCAAACCAGCCCGAGGATCTGCAGCAGGAGTGGCTGAGACAGCTGCTGTCCTCCCCAGCTTTGAGAGGGCAAAGCCCCTCTCACCACTCAGGCCATGAGAGAGATGTGAGGAGATGAAAAAAGGGAACTAAACCCTCCATCCTTTGCAAGATCTGATCATGCTTTTCAACTGCCTGCCCGCTGTGAAACCTTCTCTTCCCTTCTCCATCACATTGTCCCGCTCATAATTATTTCATCAAATCAACTTCTTCTCCTCTCCTTTTCCTCCTGCAAGTTCCAAACTGCCCAGCCCCACTCTGTGACAAATCTGCCTGCAGCCACAGCTGCTTCTGCATCCCTCGTGCCCAGCCTGCCTGTTTTCATTGAGTGCTTTCTGTCAGACACATACATGTATACACAAATGTATATTTTTATAAGCCTCTATTTTCCTCCCAGCGCTATTTTCTTTCCACTGTCTTGGTTTTGCTCCCTCTCTGGCCTCACAGGGCCATTTGTCACTCTTTGGATGTTTTTTTCTTTTATCAAGATGTTTTCTCCTGGAATGCTTCCCGCCAACACGAGCTGCCTGGCCCATTAACTTCCAGAGTTCAGCTGACAGCCTGGACTCCAAGGCCCATTGCCTTGTGATACTGAGTGCTTCTGAGATGCAGGAATTGGCTGGTAAAATGACCCAGTCACATGCACAATAGGGAGAAGAAATACAGTTTCAGGGTACAATAAGATAATAAATTTTGCAGCTGTGCTCAGATCCTTTTTTTTCTCTCTCTCCCTCCTGCTTTTCACTCCTTCCTCTTGTGTGATAATCTGATAAATGGTTGTGGAAGTTTGACTGTTTCTTAGCTGGAGCTTTATTGCAGCATTTGCTGCTGCAGATAAATTGTGTTAAATTTCTCACAAACACGCCAAAGCCTCCAATCCATTGTCAGTCACGGAGATCGATCAGGCTTGTGCCCACACTATTGACAAGCAGAAAGACCTCTGAAATCTTTGTTTAAGCACTCAACTGGTGCCATGAATTATCTGTATTTAAATTAGCAAGCCTGCATTTGAGGATTCATTATGCTTCCCCGCTAATTGGGTCTTGCTAATGATCATTAAACTGACGTCCCCACCATCTTGTTAGCTGACAATTTAAAGGGATCGTAAAAGGCAGCCAGCAGGGAGGCTGCACAATTCCAGAGGTTGTTAATGGCTCTGGAGCTGGCTCAGCTCTGAGCCCGTGGTTCGATGCCAGCTCAACATGTGTGTGTGTGTCACAGGAATAATTGCTGTGGCAGACACCGTGCTGAAGGAGAGGGGACACGAGGTGGTGGCTCCTCAGTCCTGTGGAGCAGAGGAATGCTGCTGTGGATGCGCCAAGGTCCTCGTGTGGTTTATACACTGACAAACCTGAAGGCTGAGGAGATTCAGGCTAAGAGGCCTTGGTTAAGGGGATCTTTGTCCTTGTCCATCACCACAAAGTTAATTATTTATCTCCTCTGTCTGGCCCCCAGGGTAGGGGACGTGGTTATTAAAGTGCACAGTGGAGGCCCAAACCTCACGGAGAGCCCGGATGGGAGCATGGATGGTGGTGGGTGACCCTGTCTCCTCTGGGGAAGCATTTTCCTACAGCTAACGCAGCTGATCCGACCTTCCATGGGCCATCCTACACTTCTGTGGGTCACAACCCTGCTCAGCCTCTTCTCAAGATGAAATTCTGCCTCTGTGCTTCCTTACAGGGCTGAGGGGGACCAACTGCCTCTGTAAGGGGAGAAAACAGGCTGGGTTTGAACAAGAGCAATTTGAATTTTGAGAACTGGTAAAAAACAGGCTGGGTTTGAACAAGAGCAATTTGAATTTTGAGAACTGGTAAAAAACAGGCTGGGTTTGAACAAGAGCAATTTGAATTTTGAGAACTGGTAAAAAACAGGCTGGGTTTGAACAAGAGCAATTTGAATTTTGAGCGGTGGTAGCTCCGCGTTAGTGCAACCACCGGGATCTGACTGGATCTGCCTGGGATTATCTCCTCAAGCAGCTGGGTACCCACAGGGCTGGGGCACTGCTGCAGCCTGCCAAGCCTCCTCCAGGTGGTCAGTGCTGACAGCTGATGCCCTGAGAGCCAAGGGGCCAGGAAAGCAAAGGACTTAGGTAGTTAAACCTCCACCCCGATGATTTAGTGATAATTACATATTGAGAAGCAAAACGAGCGGCTGTTTGCATAGCAACTGCAATATAACTGCAGTGTAATTACAGTTCTGCCTCACAGGGATTGCTGGCCCTTTAGAAAGCTCCTGTCCTGCCTCTCCTCCGTTGTGCATCCCCACATGGGGAAGCAGGGGAAGGTGGCAGCAGATGGATGGATGGACAAACACACCTCAGGGTGTGGGATGCACCCTGGGGTTTTCAGAAATACCTGAGCTGTACAAGGAGGGCGGCTGGAAGGACCCACGAACCCACTGCTGGAGCACAAGTCCTGGGCTGTGGAAGGTCCCCCAGGAGAGGGCTGGAAGAAGGAGCAGATGAAGGTGCCCTGGTGTAGGTCAGACCACACACCAGCTGCTCCAGCCAGGCAGTGTTAAGGGGCAGACAGTCCACATTTAGGGCAGAAAGGCTCGGGAACAGTGAGCGTGGGTATGTGTGGTTTCTCTTTGTTGTTTGAGATTCCACGTGGCTGGAAAGCCAAAGAACCAGGGCAGGAATGTCACAGAACCATAGAATGCTTCGGGTGGGAAGGGACCTTTAAAGGCCATCTAGTCCAGTCCCCCTGCCATAAGCAAGGACATCTTCAACCAGCCCAGAGAATACACATGAGCAGAGGACTGACAACCCATCCCAGCTGGGCCAAGAACACTTCAGATTCCTTAGGAATAGGTACTTGAGCCTGAAAAAACAGTGGTACCCACTGAGCAAAACCCACAGACCAGGCTGAGGTGGAGTTGTAATTATTAATTCCCACAGAACTTTCTGTGGATGAGTTTAGTTCCATGGCCTGTTTAGAGCCAAATAATCGTCTATGGATTCTCCCAAAAAGTAATGCATCTTTCTTTCTCTGCCAAATGAGTGGCAAGTCAACCTGAGAGTGTTCCACATATTCCTAAACTTTTATTGGAGCCTCTACACAGAATAAAGTGCGAAGGCACTTAAGCAACAGCCTCCCCTTGACCTAGAGGGTCCCAAAAGGCTGAATATCCTCCTCTGTCAATACTGAGCTGAATCTTTACCATCTTGGGGAATTCACAGCTGGTATTAGGTGACAAATCTCAAGAGGTTTTAGGTGTCACAGCTCTAATAAAGCAAAAATGAGAAGGCCTGCAGGCTTGCAGGCACCTTGTGCCCTCCCAGGGCTCTCAGGGTACAGAGATGTCCCCACAGTGGGTCTGGGGAGGAGCCACATGGGAAGCTGGTGCACAAGGGGCACATCTCCAAGCACTTGGGGACAGTTGGTTGAGGCTCTCGGTTGTGCAGACTCTGTGGCCCTGGTTGTAATTTATCCCAGCCCAACACAGATGTTGAAAATAGGGCAGATGAATCATGCCCTGAAAGTGTCTGTTTCTGCTGACTACAAAGGGAGCCCAGGGTGACCGGCTCTGCTGGAAACGTCTGCACTGTGGATACATGAAGTCAGGTGAGAGAAATCCCACGTCTCCCATTGCTCCATCTCTGTTTCTTACCTGCAACAGTCCCTTCTCAAGATAAAGGGCTATCCCAGGCTCCAGGGCTACCTAATCCTGCACTGAGCTGCTTAAATAAATGACAGCGGTCAGCTGAGTAGGAATTCCTGCAGACTTGTTTGCAAAGTCAATTTTGAAGCAAGGCTGTTTTACTTTAGTGCCTGGACAAGAATTCAGCAGAAATCTCAGAGCTGAATGAAAGGGTTTTAGTGCAGCCAACAGGAAGATGAGTGATGCAATTGCCCCACTCTTCCCAGTCCTTCTTATTCAGATTAAATTCAAACTATTGTATTCCACCCCAACAGTCTGCACTTCCCACAAGTTCTTGTGCTGACTTACACATATTTCCCTCATGAGAATTACTCTGGGGGTAATGGGAGGAATTTGGGTTCTTCTCTCTCCTCCACTCCAAACAATCCAATCTTGTGCCTTCCCAGGAACAAGGAACTCATCTGAAGGCCTTCCATCAAACCAAGCCCTAGACAAAGTGTTGATAAAATTTAGATGTCATCAAATTAAACCCCAAGTAGACTGATGGTAGAAATAATACGTTTAAATGTCATCATTATGTTTCATTGTGAGCAACCTGCTAAGAGTTGCAGCATCTCTCACACTGGAATTTGCAAACTGAAGGAGACATCAATGAACTGGTTTCCTGTGTCTTCTACAAGAGCATGTGGCTCAGACTTTCTGTTGAAACCAATTAAATTTGTGGTGGAGAGCAGATTGAGTTTTGTTGGGTTTTCGGTTGGTTTGGGTTTCTTTCCTCTCTAGAAGGGAGTGGTTTGATGAAGTAAAGAGGAGAAGCTGGAGAGAAAGCAGCAGCCAAGGCTGGTTTGACCACGCAGGGCTGACGACAGTGCGGGCTGTGATGTGTAGACTTGTGCAGTAGGAAATGGCCTAGAGCCACGGCAGAGCATCTGTCAGATGATAACTCGCAGTCATTTGCAATCTGTGCTGGAGGCAGACCAAGGGCCCGAGCCAACGCTTCCAGTTATCCAGGCCTTGTCTCCAGGCCTTAACTCCATCTTCTTTGCATCCCATAGAATGAGGCTCTTGTGCTGCTCTACTGTAGCACAGCAGTGACATCCAGGGGCCATTTCATTTGCTGTGGAGATCAGCCTACTGATATCCAAGAGCATATGTAGCTCAGCCAAAAACCCACTGAAGGTGCTTGGAAAGATCCCCATCAACGTCAACAGCTTTTGATCCATCTGTTTTCCTCCATGGTTTTTAGCAGTTAGCAAAAGAAGGGCTCTCGTGCCCCATTACCTTTGTTGCTACCTTTTTGGCTGAGTAATCTAAGAAAAATCTCCCTGTGCCAGCCTTCTGTTCGACACACAAAGTGACTTTGTGCGCTGTGATTCACCCAGTCCCCTAAATCTCCCCAAAACCATGACCTATATCAATAACAGGAGGTCCACCCACGTCTCTGGGTCCATAGTGGCATAACCTCAAGCTTTTGTACCAAAACCCAGCCAATTCTACTCCTCCAAATTTGGGGTTAGCCAATTACTGAGCCAAAGGCCACCTTGATGAGCGAGCAGTTGGCATGAAAAATCTGCCAATCTTTAGCTGTGTTGGATTCTAGGAGGTCATCTGGACCTCGTGGGGGAAATCTGACCTCTGCACAGCTGGTTCAGATCTCTCACTTGGATTTAATCTGAATTTCCCAGACTCCATCTCATTACAACTTTCCTTGATGCCATCTCCAGGGCTTATACCTGCGCAGATGTTGATAACCTGCAGTAAAGTCACTTCATTTTTTCCCTTGGATATGTTTTTCTCTCTCTGAAGTAGGCTTCAAATGTCTAAAATCACTCTGGCAAGAATCTTTGCTGTTTCCTTAAGATCTTTTTTTGGACATGTGAACATCAGGACTAGACATAACTTTTCAGAAATGGTCTCACTAATGTTGTTTACAGAGATAATATCAGTTCAGCACTCCCACTTCATATTTGCCGTCTGCACAGCCAAGGATTACTCCAACCTTCTTGGCTAAGGCATTGCTGGGAGTTCAAACACCAGCAATTGTCTACCAGGACCATTCCAGTTGGTTCTGAGTCACTGATTTCCAGGATGTATCCCCCCCCACACACATCCCCTAAGGTGTGACCCCCATCACTTGCTCCAAAACATTTGTCTTTTCCTCTGGCCACACCAAAATGGAATTTCAGCAGTTCTCACTTCAGCCAGAAGCACCTGCCTGCACAGCCAGGCTGTGCCCATGGCTACTTGCCACCAATCTTGTTTTCATCTTCTCTCCAAATTTTACCTGCTTTCTGTTCGGGTTTTTCTTTTGCAAGCAGGGGGCTGCTGCTCTGTGGTGGTTATCGGATCATTCCCCGGCTATTTGCTCCTTGCATTTTTCTTCCTCCCACTTTCTCTCAGCTTTCACTTCCCCTCCCATGCTTTTACTCCTTTTTGCTAACATCAGTTGGATCTGGTTTTGTTTTCTGGAGGTGGCTTGTTTGGCTCAAATCACTGGGCAGGATGGCAGATGTTTGGGTTCGAGGGGAGGTGTAATGAAAGAGGATCACACTGAGAACATGCCCTGCATGTCTCTGCTCTTCCTAGACCAGATGTGCACCATGTGTCCCAACACAACAGTCATCAAGCCCTGAAATTGAGAATATGAAAATATTCCCCAGAAAAGAAGTGCATGAAGCTACCAGAGGCGGCTCACCAAAAATCTCTTATTCTCAGCAAAAAAGAGGTTTCCCATGGCCCAGTAACTGTTTTGATAACCCTTTCACTGGTGTAGCAGAATACTAAAAAATAGGTAGCAAAAGAAATATTTTTCTACAGGCTTAACTACAGCAAGGCAAGCATTTTCTTAATTTTCATTTTTCTCCCTTTTTTTTTGGCTTTCCTGGGTTGGGCAGGGCAGGCTGGAGAGATGGACTAAGTGCTTACATTAAAGAACAAGTGGAGATTTTGCATTTGTATATTTAATTCCTGGTTGATGTCTACTGGGCAGGGAGAGAAGGAACTGGGTGGGGGGAAGGAATTAAATTATCTCTGTAAATAACAGGTGTTATGTACCCAGCCTGAATGGAAACAGGTAACAAGAAACTTCTCACTGGAGCCATGTTAATGCACAAGCAGAAGCTGGGCTTTAGGGTTTTCTTATGCAAAAGCTGTTTGTACTCTTCAGTTTCAGCCACTGAGAGAGCTGCCTCTGTAGAGGATGCAATTATGGAACCATAGATTGGTTTGGGTTGGGAGAGACCTTAAAGACCACCCAATTTCAACCTCCCTTCCATGGACAGGGATGCCTTCTACTATCCCAGGTTGCTGGGGCAGCCACAGCTTCTCTTGGCAACCTGTGCCAGGGCCTCATTGCTCTCTTAGCAAGGAATTTCTTCTTAATATCTAATCTAAATCTGCCTTCCTCCAGCTTAAGGTTATTCCCCCTTCTCCAAAGTCCCTCTCCAGCTCTCTTGCAGGCCCCTTAAGTGCTAGAAGGGGCTCTAAGGTCTCCCAGGAGCCTTCTCTTCTCCAGGCTGAACAACCCCAGCTCTCTCAGCCTGTCTAGGACAGAATTTCATCATCTTTTAATGGTTTAAACCCCTTTACTGCCTGTGCAGTGGCTCTGTTCCCCACTCTGCAGCCGGAGAGCTGAGGCAGGGCAGGTCCAGCCCAGGGTCCTGCAGAAAGCCCATGGCAGAGGAGATGGATGCTCAGAAGTTGGTGCTGCCACTGCTGCCCCATCCTCCCTCCTTCCCTCCTGACCCTGCAGCAGAGCCTGGCAGGAACTCGCTGTCCCTGGGGTGAGTTGCTGAGGAGCATCTCCTGATTGGAGACTGAACCAAACATTTCAGAAGGACTGTTCTTCCATTCAAAAGCGTCTCTTCTTTGGATCTCTTACGGAAAGCATAAAAAGCTTTTCAAAATAGCCAGCATGATTATTCATGACTACTCATTTGCAGCAGCGCTTGTTTTCCATGGCAGCACCGATGAGCTCACCTGAATAAAAATTTTTGGGGGAGAATGGGTGGCTGGAGTTTTTGCACAAGCCAAGATACGGGCTGGCACGGTCCCTCTGTGCTGAGCAAAGACCAGAGACCTCATTCCCATCCCCATCCTGGTGCTGGTCCAGCTGCTGCTATGCCCTCACACAGCTGTGCTGTGCCCCTGTGCCCCTGTGCCCCTGCTGGCACTGGGAACCCATCCCTGCTTGCTTAATTTACCAGCATCCAATGGAGGAAGGGCTGGGGGCACGCTGGCTTTTCCAGGGAAGCTCTTGATGGATGAGCACACCTGATGGAGGGTGACGATTCCTGCCAGAAGAACCTGCAGTGATGTGCCCAGGGCTGTGCGAGGAGGATGTGGCAGGGCAGGGGAGGGAGCCCAGGTCACTAGCAAAACCCAGCCTGGCTCAGGATGATTTCCCAGCAGCCAGAATGTCCCGTCCCCTCCTGCTCACCCCTGGCCTCCATGTACTCCGACCAGCAGGCTGCCGGGACTGGAATTTCCTGACTCCTGAGACCTCGGCTGTGCTGCAACACCCACTGGAGTCTCCTTTGCTTCCCCTCAGTTTGGTTTGTCTATGGTTTTGCACAGGGAAAAAAAAAAAACAAAAAACCAAAAAACAAAAAACAAACAACAAAACAACAAAAAACAACCTGAAGCAAGCGGAGGTTTCCGGGAGCCGTCGCTCCTCGCCCGGCAGAGAGCACAGGGCGATTTTGGGCTGCTCTGAGCAGTTTATTGTTGCAGCGCTCTCAGACGGGGAGCTGCGCATTCCAGCGGCAGCTGCGAGCAATGTGGCGCAGCCCAAAATGCAGCCAGGGTTTGCCGGCGCAGCCCGGCGCGGGTTGGGCTGTCTGCTGGGTGATGTAAGCCCTCCTTTAATTTGTTTTCCAGAAAATTCATTCGGAGGAGCGCTCTGCGAGCGGCTTGGCAGCAGCCGGGGGAAGCGGGCCGGGGACGTCAGCCGTCAGCCCTGGCCAGCGGGGTGGCGTGGGGGCTTGCGGGGCTGCTCTCCCTGCCCGGGAAAAGCCTTCGGGCCGGGTCCGCAGCGAGTTACTGCCGGTCACCCACTGTGTCAAGCTCCAGAACAGAGTTATTTGTATGCCCCAGAGTGGCCAGCACAGAGCACTCTGCACCTGCGGATGTGACAGTAAAAGCAGGGATAAGTAACAGCCCAAGCAGGAGCCAGTGCAATTCAATCCGTATTAAGTGAATGCAGTTAAGTGGGGAAGAATTCTCAGGCTGGCTGAGAGTGGCTTTCCTTTCCTCTATGGGTCTAAGGATGCATGTCCAGGCTAAAAGTATTTGGAGGACACAGCACAGAGAGCTTTGCCTGCTCTGTTCTGCACCATTTGACTCTTTATTTGTCGGATATGGAGGGAGCATGGCTGAGAGAGGGAAGCACAGCGTGCCAGCTACGGTGGGAAAGGCACAAACTGGCAAGTGATCTGCTTGTCTTTGTCCTTCCTTCCTCCCTCTCTCTGCTCATGTTTATTAAGATCCCACTGACTTGTGCAGAGGTTCAAAGCCCTCTTACATCTTCTCCTTCTCTTGGAAGTCAAGGAAAGCTGGGTTGTTCTTTCAGCTGCAGGGGACCCCCGAGGCCATCGTGCCCACCTGTGGCTTCAAGCAGAACCTCACCAGGTCCAGCCTCAACAGCTGTTTCTGTAAAAGAAGTAACAAGTGGTGCTTGCTCAAAGAGACCTCCCCAACCTCCTGGCATCATGTCCTGGTCCCTGCTCACCCTTGTCCAGCAGAAAGTTTGCCTTATCCCAGATTTCTCTTGCTTGTAGCATGTCCTTTGCTTGTCCTGCCCTTCAGGGACATGGAGAACAGACTGTCCCTTGGTGTCCTCAGCAGCCTGTCAGGAGCAGCCCTTGGCCTGTGTGCCATGTCCCAGATGGGATGGAGAGGTCAGTTCTGCATTTCCTGGCAGTGAAAATGTGAAGGAGTGTAATTATTTATAGGAAAGGAGGCTCAGAGATATTTTCCTCCCATGTGCCACCCCATAAGTCTCATTGGGGTCATCAGGGAGAGGACCACTGGGGTCAGACCACTGGAAATCAGCTCCCTACCTTCTTCCATGGCTGCTGACCCCAAGGCTGGAAAAATGGGCACAGGTGATGACCTTACTGCCTCCAATGAGATTAATTGAGCACGTGCCTAAAAGGCTTTGCTGGAGGAGGTCAGAGGCAGCTGCAGGGGGACACTGCAAGGTGGGATGGGAGAGCAGCTGATGACTTTCCTGGTCTCTGGAGCATGGCAATTGCTGAGCATTATGGCTGAGCACTGCAGGTGAGCAGGACAGAGCAAACTCCTCCTCACTACCTTGCTGCAGGTCACCTCTTCCATAACTCACTGAGTCATTTCCCCCTGCAGAGAAGGACAAGCTGAAGAATTTGGCTAGCCAGATTGATTTTTTTGTTTTGTTTTGTTTTTTTCTTTTGGAAAAATAATAGCATAGCATTTCCTCTGCCTTGTCCTCTCCTGTGCTGTACTGGTAGCTGCACTGAAGCTGATTGATTAGTTTAATAACAGTCAGTTGATATGCAGCCATAAAATTATGCACTTTTACTCATCAGGCTGATTGAACTCCTCTGCTGACTGTACAGGAGCAGAATGGCAGAGTTAAAATAATGAGGGAAACAGCCAAGGGAAAAGCAAGCGTGGTGGTGTTATTGTTTTAAAGCTGAGGAAGAAAATGAGTCCAGGGAGGAGCTTTTCCAAAATAAACACCAAAATACAGAGGGAAAATGTTAAGATGTAATTAGCATTGGTACAAGTGCCATTAAATGTCTGCTGGGGTTGGAGAGCTTCTTTTACACCTGATCTATTTTGGGGTTTCAGGAGGTTGGGTCTGACCCTGTTGAACATCCCCAGTCCCCTCATCCTCAGAAAGGGTGAGAGGGGCTGAGCCCTTTGCAGAGTGAACAAACTCAGTGGGAAAAAGATGGGAATTCAGTTTGTTGTTTAGCTTAGGGCTGGTTTGGTTTTTCATTTCTTTTTTTTTTTTTTTTTCCTAATTCTGGCCAAGGAGAGAAGCTGGGAAAAAAAACATGACTGGGAAGGGATTGTTCCCTCTACTCCCATGCTAATGGCATCAGTGGAGGGGAAATGGTGTGATGGGGACTACCAGGGCTCCTGCAGCCTGGCCTGGCAAGGACAGGACTCCTCCCAGTGATGTCCCCACAGCCCTGAGCTCTGCTCCTTGTGTTCCTGGGCACCAGGGAGCTGAAGTCAGCCTCTGTCCTGCGGGGTGTCAGTCACACTCTCTGAAGCCACCAGAGGGAATTAAAAGTTCCCACTCAGTCATGAATCAAAATGCAGGAGCAGGCAGCAGGGCTGGCTGATGAAAAGCCACACAGCCCCCATCCATGCATGGAGAATGGCATTTAAGGCTTTATATCCCAATAAAATATTTCCCAGTGCCCCAGCACGGCTTGCTCGGGTGACAGGCTCCCTGTTTGTCCTGCACACATTCATTTTATTTATAAGACCAATTTGTCTGCAATAGGTCAGCCAGCTCCTCGTGCCCGTGATCCCTCTGCTGTGAAACATTTTAATTGAACCTGCTCACGTGCTGTGTCCCCAGCACAGGGCTGGCAGCCTTGACCCCGGGCCCAGTCTCCACCCAGAATGCAAAACTGGTCAGATTTTTCCTTTGGGGCTCATCTCCCTGAAGGAGGGGAGGGGAAAAGGGGAGGGAATAAGCAGCACTTGGAGTTTGTTTTCTCCCAGAGAAACGCCTGGCAGATGGTTGCACAGCTCTTCTTGCCCTTTCTCCCTGGTTGCACCCCGTCCAGGTTGTTCCTGGAAGCAAGGCTCTCCTCCTCATTTGCCTCAAAGGGCTTTGGGCCAGGCCATGTGTGGTTGTTGCAGATGACACGCTGACATGTCCAAGGGTGCTGCTTCTCCAGGTGTTCAGTATGGGTGCCCAAGAACCAGGAGTGAGGTTCTGGGTTCTGCTTTGTCTCTTGGCTATCCTGGGTCTGCTTCCTTCCTGGCAGCCTGTGCTCTTCCTTGGGCTCAGCAAAGTGGAGGCTGCACCTGAATCCAGAGCACTCTGGTGCTAAGGAGCAGCCCTGGCTGTGGCTCCTTGTCCTCAGACGTGGAATGGAAGAGATAAACACAAACTTGTGTTGTAGCAAAGACTTTGCTTTTATTTGTCTGTGTCTAAAGTAAAAAGAGACCCTGAAAATCTCTAACAAAATGTCTTTCTGCAAGTACAAGTCTTGGTAAAACCGTCAGGGTTTCTTTATGCAATGGAGTTGGAAAGCTAAATTTAACTGCTCCTTCAGGCTTCCCTCTCCTTTCTTTTGTTTTCTGGCAAAAGCCCCATTACCAGGATGGAAAGCTACAGTATTGAAATTTTCCATTAAAGTTTTAACAAACAACCACCAACAGCCTTTCCAAAAAAAACCAATAGTAAAACCTACCAGAGCTTTTTTTTCTCCTCTTTCCTTATGCTGAGCAGGTGCAAAGAAGAGCCCTTTCCAAGGTAAAGAATGGCACAAGAAGAAAGCATAAAAGGAAGCAAGGGAAGGTGACAAGTGGACAGGGACAGCAATAACAAACAATATTCTGACTCAAAGGATGCTGCAGACACATTGTGCATATTCAAAGATACTTTTAAACCATTTTAAACCAGTTCTTGCCAACGGAAAGGGGAAGCCTAACAACGAGGGCCTGATTATTCCTGATTCCTACTCTTGGCAGAAGATTTGGTTTGCTGACCTCTTGAGGTCCTTTCCAGCCTCATTTAATCTCTGATCCTATAAGCACAAGTCATTGAGCTCACCAGGGTCCTCGTGCAGATTGCATTAAGGATGATGAAGAGAATGTGGCAAGTGAAGAACTGAATGAATTCAGCCCATGCTGAACATCTTCTCTCCTTGAGAGACTTGAGTGTCACAGACCCACTTGGGCTGGAGAAGACCTTTACAGCCACCAAGTCCAACCCTTAATCCAGCACTGCCCAAGCCACCACTAAACCCTGTCCCCAGGTGCCACATTTACACGTCTTTTAAACCCTCCAGGGATGGTGACTCCACCCCTTCCTTGGGCAGCCTGTGCCGGGGCTTGGCACAAATTGAGGCCATTTCCTCTGGTCCTGTTGTTTGCTGTTTCGGGGAAGAGCCTTACCTTCACCTGTCTGTACCCTCCTGTCAGGGAATTTTGGAGAGTCAGAAGGTCCCCCCTGAGCCTCCTTTTCTCCAGGTTGAGCCCCCACAGCTCCCTCAGCTTCTCCTCATCAGATTTGTGCTCCAGACCCATTCCCAACTCTGTTCCATTCTCTGGACACGTGCAGCACAGAAGGGAAAGGGGAAAGGAAAAAGGAAAAGGAAAGGGAAAGGGGAAAGGGGAGGGAAGGGAAGGGGAAAGGGACGGGAAGGGAAGGGAAGGAAAGGAAAGGAAAGGAAAGGAAAGGAAAGGAAAGGAAAGGAAAGGAAAGGAAAGGAAAGGAAAGGAAAGGGAAAAAAAAGAAAAATGCTTTGCTAATGATCTAAAAAATGTTTTATAGAAAGTAGAAGGAATGTGGTGTGAAGCAAAATGCAGGTCCTCAATGCCCCGCTTGTGCTCTCCCCTCTCCGGGGCAGCTCCGTGGCTGCCGAGCGCGGCGGGGCGGCCGCTGCTTTTGTTTTCTTCCTCTGAGTGACCTCCCGGTCACTGGAAATGTCACCCTGGCCCGGGGAACCGCGGCTCCCCGCCGCAGCCCCTTCCGGAGGGGGAACACTCGGTCACCGGACGAAACTTGGCTGCAAACCCCAGCGAGAGGCAAAGCGGTGTCAGAAACAGCCGAGCCTGGGAACGGGGGGAGAGAGGGGAGCTCTCAGAGGTCATCATTCACAGCAGACCCAGCTCTGATTCTCCAGACACTTCAAAAACTTCTTCAGCAGGCCACAATGCCCCTGTCGAATGCCACCTTTGGAAACAGAGGGTTTTTCCGTGTTGCTTCACACCCGGACTTTGCCCTGCAATGTTCTGATCAGTCTGGAGCTGCCCAAGCAGCACAGGGTCTTCCCCAGGTGGCACAGCTTTTTTCTGTGGTTGATATTTAGCTACAGCTGAGATGGGCACGTTAAAGCCATGATAAGGCAAATATTTGCTCAGCATGGAGAGCTGCTGATAGGTAAACATTGCCTGGTGTTACCTTCAGCGTGCCTTACGTGGCATGAGTGGGGATGCACGGGCTGGAGCCAGGAAAATCCCAACCTCTGGAGGTTCACAGGCTGTCACAGGTACCACTCACCCCTCTGGGAGCCCATCTTCTGGCTCCCAGCTCCACATGAGCAGCACTGACTTCAAAGTATCAGGCACTGCATTCATCTGCTTAAATCTGCTGAAATCCTGATGGAGCAGCTGATGTGGACCAGGAACCTGTTGTCCCAGTTTCCAGCAGGAATCCAAAATGGAGCAGATGAGTTACAGTGCCCTGAAGGTGCCTCCTTCCCCACCCCAAGGCCTGCTGGCTGCACACAAAGTGTGGTGTGAGGAATAGAGGCTGCTGCCCTGTAAGTGTGCCCTAATCATTTGTCAGCATCGATGTTACCAGAGCTGCCTCCTCTGGAATACAAATTCCCTTGGACCTGCTTGCCAGCTCTCTGCTGTGATCACATTTTTCTCCCAGAGGTCAGCCAGCCCTGTATCCTGTATCCTCTCCCCTCGGAAGCAATCCTCAGCTGTAATGAAGTCCACTCCCAATTTTAGCTTTTGTTTGTTAGCCCTCTCCCTGTGATAAATATTTATTATCACGTTTATTATCACATTATTTTGGTGACTCACTGTCCCCAGCTTCCCAGCATTGTTTTTGATGGGAACTTCTCAGTACCTGTTTCATTAACACCCTGCAAGGAATAAACTTTACCTCTGTCTCCTACTGACTCAGCCCTGCACCTCCCAAACAAAACCCTTCTGCCCCTCCTGTGGGGTGAGTTCATGACCTGCTCTTTGCTCACTGTGATCACTTCATCCCTTTGCACTGCTCTCCCCATGACCAGATGGGGCTGTCCTTTCTCTGAATGTCACTGGCCAGCAAACACTGGTCCCAGGGCAACCATCAATTTTCCCTCCAGCGCTGAATTAATCCACAGCCACCACCCTGAGCTCCCTAACTGAGTGATTGCATTTTTGATGTGTGGCAGTGCACGTTCAGCAATGGCCAGCTGGGTTTTTAGAAACACTGGTGCCATCTTTGTACTGCAGTACAGGTTTCTCAGGCTGAAATCTGTGTTAACCAAAGTCTTCTTTTCTTTTCTACAAATTAAGGTTGACAGCTCTTCCCCACCTGAACTCAAAGACTCATCACAGATCCTTGCCACTGCCCACTCTTGGGTAATGTTAGCACAAAGATGCAAAGGCATGGGAGACTCAGGCTCTGAGATATCAATAAATCCGAAAAGAAATGGGTATTTTTTTTATTAATAGGTGTCCTCTGCTCCCTTTCCTCCTTTTCATCTTCCTCCACACTGCAGCCCATTACTGCAGCACTCCACTCACCTGAATCCCTCCTGCCTCACCCCAGACTCCCCACAGCACTCTATAAACCATTGGAAATCTCTCCTCTGTCTGGCAGAGCTTCGATCTGCTCGTTACACAAAATCCAGTCTTGTTCTGCTTTTTGCCTGCTTTAGCCCTGCTCGTTTTGTGATCAGTTCAACACCTTTTTGCTTGCATTCTCCAGCCTCCAGCCAAATAAAAATAACCCAAAGCTGTCCTACCCAGGAGCTGTCAGCTTGCCCTGTTACCTGCCCATCTTTGTCTCCTTCCCCAAACCCAAGGTTTTCAGCTGCTGCTTGCAGAGGAGGTTGCTCACACCAGTATTTTCTGCTTTCTTTCTCAATCTCTCAGAAAAATCTCCCAGCTGCTCCCCCCTCCAGATTATTCCTTTTTCAGACTCAGGGGTTCTCTGCAGTCTGTGCTGACCTGTGTAACTCCATGTGATGCTCCATCTGTTGTTGACTTCTTTGTGTTTACTTACTAAGGGGAAACTGAAAACACAATTTCCAGCTCTGGCTAGTGTTCCTGCCATTCCTCAAAAACAAGATTTGTCGTGGATGGAGCTCTGATTTCGATCTGCTCAAGCCTGTGGCTCAGCCCCAGGGATGCTGGCTGAGGGAGGACATGTGAAAAGTGTCCTGTGCAGTGCTTCATCTCCCGTGAGACACATAATTCTCTCTGTCCCCGTCTCCACATGAGATGTCAGCAGCTGAACCTCCAGTTCAAGTGTATTTATGCATATTTATCCCTGCATGGCCAGTGAGGTGTATTAAAACCAGTTTATTTCAGAAATAGCATCATTTTTCCTGGCGAGGGAGAGCAGCTTCTCTAATTTTCTGTGCCACTTGTATTTTTGGGCTTAGTGAGGCAAAATGCCAAGGAGTGACAGCCTGTTTACCTAAGAGCAGCTAAAAGAGCTGTGTGGCAATCAAGGTATTGAGTGGGTTGGGCTGAAAATAGATCAGCTTGGGAAGGCTTTGATCAGAAATATTCACTGGGGGCCTGGCTGGCCGTGAGCACCAGTGACAGCCTCCCAGGGGATGTGTCCCCCTGCACTTGTGCTAAGCAAGGTACACACTCCTCTTCCTCCCCCATGAACCACACCATGCAATGGGATTCATTATCAGGAATGTGGCCATTTTTCCCCCACTGGGAAAATCTCTTTTGGAAGGGTGTTTGTGGTCTCACTGGGATATCACTGAGTCCTTCACCTCAACCTCCCTCAGAGAGTGATTGTTTAACCCCTTGAGGCTCTCCTGAGCTCCCACCAAACCAGGCTTCAAACCTTTCCCAAGCTGTTTTGCCTCTTTCTTTCTTGATGAGCAGACATGCCAAGCCCAGCCTATCCATGTGATTACCAAACTATTTGCCTGCAGCTTCACATATCTCACTTCATACAGCCCCTTGTGCCAGCTCTCTTCTCTGGGCATGTCTACATAGCAGTTTTGGCCCAGGCTCCAGGTCTGGCATGGCTTTTGGCATCCTGACAGGCAGGACAGATTACAGAAGAAAGGGTCTGGGCTCTTCTGGTGGCTCCAGGAAAGCTCTCACCCCGAGATAGGAGAGCATGAGCACAGACCAGCTCTGGCTTTGAAGGTGTGGAGTTCAGTCACAGGCCCTGGGCTCAGCTCCAGAGAGAGCCAACAGCATCACATCTCTGTAGCACTTTGTTCAGGAGTGTTCCTGCTCCTTAATTGCTGTGTTTTGCAGCAAATGAGGCACTCTGGGCTTTTTTCTTCACAGTTTTCCAGCTGCAAACATCAGGGAGAACTGGCTGCTGTGCAGGGATACAGCACTGTAAAACCAAGGGCTCTCCTCAAGCTGCCAGCCACAGAGCCTGTTACAGACTCAGTGCCCACTGTTATCATGAAAACCATGGTTACATCAGGAATTTTCCATTTCCAGGGCTGCCAGGCCCTTAGTTCTACACCTCATCAGTGGGGGAGAAATAAAAGCACCACCTCAGGGTTGTTTGAAGGCTGCAGAGCACTCTGGGTCCATCCTGCTCTGGATGACAGTGCCTGTAGCTGTCCCCAGCCCTGCTGATGTTTAAGGCTTTACCAGACTCCACAGGAAGGGGTTGCATGTGATCCAAGCGAATTCCTGAGGGTTTCCAGCCTCCTGTTGCATCTGGCACAATCCAGCTGGGGATCTCAGGGTCACTGGCTGCAGGCCTCCTGCTCCATGTCACACATCTTCCAAAGGCTGGGTATGTGTTTTACTCTATCAAGGTATTAGAAACTAAATTACTCTTTGAACACAATGATGCTGCCCATGCAATTCTCCTTGCAGATTTTGGGAATTGCCTTGCTATCCACATCAGTCCTTCCCTGGATCAACCAACAGCACAAACCTCACTAAATCCCACACTCACTGCTGCATGCCTACAGCCCTGGGAGACTCAGGGAGGAGAAAACCCAACTGTTGACACATTTGGGTTCAGAGAGAGGAAAGCAGAGTGAAGAATTAAAAATGGCAGACTTCTGCAGTGCCACTGTTTTGCTCCTGGGCTCATGATGCTCTTCTGGATCTAGAGTGAAGCTGAGCAGATTTCCAGACACACCAGTGGAATGAGGATCAGCAGTTTGCTGACCAACTTCTCATCAGGGAAACCAAGGGATGGCAGCAAGTCAGTGACATCCCCTAAGCGAGCCCAGAGGGGCTAGATCCTCAGCTTTGGCTGCAGCTCCATGGAAAACAAGATAGCAATGGAATATGTGACCTTCCAGCATCAGCCTGAAGGTCCTTCCTGCCTGGTGGAGGAAGCAGCAATGGGGCTTTTCTGTCCAGCTACACACAGGGCTGGGTTTTCTCACTCACATCCTTTAGTTAGAAGTGAATGTGAAAGGCAGTTTCAAGCTTTGAAATGCTGAAAGCCTCAAAAAAAAAGGAATTTTCAAGTATAGGGATGCGGTATGGGTTTTAGCTGATGCCTGAATACTTTAGGGGTTGTATTTTGGGATGTCCCTTATGCTGCTGAATCACAGCCCAGACACTGAGGTTTGAGAACTGCTGGTTTAAGGGAGATGGTTTCAGACACTGAGGCAGAAGGTTGGGAGGCACAGCAGGCACTTGGTTGGTTAGTGGGATCAGCTGACACTCTTCAATTTGTTCCATCAGGTAATCTGACCTTAAATCCAAGCCTGTAGACGCAACCATGGAAAGAGATTTCCAGGAATAGGCTATTTATCCTGTTGCTGTGCACAGAATTACAGCAAGATAATAACTCTGGGACATGGTTTATTTCCCTCTGGTTGCTGTGCCTTCTGGATGCTCAAAAGAAGGCTTTTTCTTTTTTTTTTTCTTCTTTTTTTTTTTTTCTTAGTTTATTTTTATTTTTAATCCTACCACTGGCTTTCTCTTACTTGTTGACTCCAGCTTTAAAATGGAGAAAACAAATGAAACTGGAAATATATTAGTGCTGCCTCTGTGGGAAAGGTGCCTGCCAACATCCCAGCCCTGCTCTGTTCATAGCATCCAGCTTTTAGCTTCTGTCTCTGTGGGATGCTGGGACTGACCACTCATCATCATCATGGGCCAAAGTACCAAAAGCAGCACATCAGCTACAAAACCCAGCCCCTGTGTGCTCCCCCTGCACATTGTTGGCAACCCTAATAAACGTTGTGCCACTGGAAATCCCAGGTGCCCAATAATCCCTGTGTAAGCAAGCACAGGAATCAGCACAGCAGCCAACATTGTTTTCATTCGATGTGCATTTAAAAGCAGGTAAAAAATAAAATAGTGTGAGTGGACAGCATTCCTTGGAAGGCCATTTGTACTTCAGATCACCTCAGCCTAGTGTCACATTCAAAACTTGCCAGCAGATCTGGGAAAATTATTGCAGGGCTATCCAAGCTCAAAGAACAGCTCCAGTCAAGGACCCTTTATTCCATGGGGTTTCCAGGCAGGGCTTATGTAGTTGGCATAGGGATCATGTGTTTTTTTCAGGAAAGAATTTCAGGGAGGAAGACTGGTGGGTACTGAAAGCAGCTTTGTGTCCTGCCACTAGATTCCAAGCAGGACACCTGGTTCCCTAAAAAAACCCAAACAAACAGGATCCTATTGCATCCTCCTAATCCCAGGGACAGTCAAGAGTGGCTGATGCTGAGGGCTGTCTGCTGCTCCATGGGGTCACAGCTCCAGCCCCTGGGTGAATCTCCCTGTGCTCCCTTTCCAGCCAGGAGTGACCCTTTTAGAGCACAGCTCATCTCACCCCAAAGGAGTCAGCTGCAATATGGAAACAAAATTCCTACAAACCCATCTTGTAGGCTGCTCCCCCTGCAGGGATAGTAAACTTTTTCCAGTCATGTGTGAGACCCCTGCCTTGGCCAGGGGCTGGGGGAGAGGAGCAGGACAGCTCTGCTCTGCCAGGGAGGAGGATTTGGGAAGTCACAACTCCCTGGTGACCCTATGCAAGTTCTGCCCTTAGTTGGGAAAAGCCCCATATGATGCTTTTCAAAATTACCAGTAAAATCATTGTTTCCTTTATTTCCATCTTTGTCTTTAATCCCAGAGGTGGAAAGGGGGGGTCTGTACAACCCCTCAGTGCATTTATATCCACCATTCCCTTAAGTCTCCTCAGAGCAGGAAAAGCTTTTCTCATGGCTCCTGTGTGGCCAGAGATGTCCTGTCAGGTCTAAGTGGGAAGGAATGTCCACCTCCTCCTCACCTGATCTATACCTCTCCAGGTAAATTAAAATTATGCCTTTTACTCCTGCTGACTTTCTAGCTGCCTCCTCTTGGTCTAAAAGCATGGAAAATTGGGGGTTTGGCATAGACTGTTATGGGTAACATACCCAAAGTATTCATCAGCAGCTTGGGATTAACTAGTCCTGCATTTTTGGCAGGAAAACAGGCAGATGTGATCAGACAGCTTCTCTGTCACTTCCTGTTCACTGCTGCTGAACCAAGGGATAATTTCCAGCTTTGTTTGGTGGTACCTTTGCATTCCCAAAGAGCTGAAGCCGACAAGGTTTGTGCCAAGAGGCAGCCAGGTGTAGAGGGGAGGCAGAGAGAGAGAGAAAGGGAAATTTACTATTTCTGGGATGTGAGAACCCATCCAAGAGCTCAACTTGTACTCTTACAAGCAGGGAAGACCAGGTCATGCATAGGATCACTCACTTCTCTAATGAGTGGCTTCCCAAGGAGCAGGGGTCTGTTACCTTCCCCACTACCTGCACTCACTGTGTCACCTCAAACTGGTTTGAACAGGGGATAAAACCCACAGCAAAACTTCTCTGGCTTAAACTGAGCCCTCCCCATCATCCTTGTCCTGCATGGACAAGGTAACAGAGGCACAAGGAGTCCCTGGCAGTGATTTGAAGTCTGGTGGTTCCAAGTGATGGAAAACTCGAGCGTGCACGTGTGGGTGTTGGTGTCGTGAGCCACTCACAGCCTCCAGCACATCAGGCTTCAAATTCTGCTCTTGTTTTTGTGTAAAGCAGCCTGTCCCTGTGCAGGCAAGAGCAGGGACAGAAGCCAAGGCAGGCTGCAGGTACTGAGGGGACAGGAAAGAGCAGCTGTGGGAAGCAGCAAGCGTCCAGCCCAGACCATCTGCTGCTGTTGGATTAATCTCTAACCTGTGCTCTTAGCTGGCCAAGGGAAACTTGTTAGGCTGAATTTGTATCTCTAGCTTCAGGTTACAGCCTGGCATGTTAAAGTAAACCATCTCTGACTTTGTGTTAGCTTAAAAAGCTGGGCTGTGGATTAGAGATGCAGAAGGAGTTGTGGAAGGAGCTGTTTGTGATCACCAGTGAGGGGAGGAGGAGACAACTCCGTGCTGCCAACAGCTTGAGCATGGCCAGAGCACCTCCTTGAGAAAAAAGAAAGGATCAGAGCCCCAGGATAAAGGAGTGTCTGAAAAGAGCCTTGGATCCATGAGGACAGTCTCTCTTCTGCTCTGGGATCAAGCGTTGTGTGCTCTGAAGGAGCAAATCTGAAACATTTTTTATTCTCTTGTTACTATTGTTTCTCATTACCACTGTTTGTCTTGTGTTTGCTTGCAAAGCATCTTCTGCCAGAGGAGCAGCAATCTTGAAAACTTGGAAGTATTGTGGAGGAAGGAGGAGATTTTTTTAAATTTTATTTTTAAAAATGTGAAATTAAAAAAAAAATCAGATGTTGTCCCTGCCAGTGAAAGATAAAGAGAGAAAGAGAAATGTCTGGAAAAAAAAGCTGTGTCCCAGCTTTGATGGATGAAAAGCACTAATAAAAAGCAAAGTTTGAGGAGTGGACTTGAAGGCTGCCTTAGTGCTTATCTGATTCCCCAGTAAACGGGGCTGGCTGTCTCGCAGGATGGTTTCAGGTAACATCTGCCCGAGCCTCCTGACTAATCCTGTGTGGGTTTTGGATGTGCTGGAGCTGAGCTGAACCTGCCAGGCTCTTACAGTTTGCTTTCACACACATGGAGGAGAGCTGGGCTGGTTGGACCGAGCGTTACAAAGCCTCTTTCTAGGAAAGGAGCTTTGCGTAACAGAAGGGAAAATAGGTCGTTGTCAAGGTTTAGGGCATTTGCAGAAGAAAGTAAACAAGTGGTGCAGCGTGGCCGGGCTAGAGGGGAGAGCAGGATCTGCTCCTGCTCTAGACAAGGCTGTGCTTTGAAGGAGGGCTTGGCTGGGAGCAAAGTCAGCCTGGTGTTTACAGCAGCGGGACTCGGATTCTCTGCGTGATCCTTGGCAAAGCATCCCATCCCATCCCAGGGCTTGTCTGGGAGCAGGGAGGAATCACCCCAGCTCTGTGGGGCACGACACGGAGCAAACAGGGCCTCGGAATCGCTGTGGAGCTGCTGCAGGAGGGGGAAGCTGACGGAGACAGACGACCATGGCCATGGCAGAGCCACAGCAGAGCCTGCCCAGGGACACTGGGAAAAAAAAAACCAAAAAAAACCAAGGCAAAAAAAAATAACAACCACCAGCCTCCTGCAAAAGCACCGCAAAGTCCTTACAAACGCCCTGGGGCATCGGCCAAGCGAAATCCCAGGGGAGATTTTGGGAAGGGATCCAGCTGCCTCCCTGGCGGACACAGCCCCACAGCACGTTACCTTCCAGGGCCGGGCAGAGGCTCTGCGCCGGCAGCCCGGGCTGCGGCCGGGTCCTGCCCGCCAGGGTACAGCCTGTGCCGGAGCTGCGGCACCCGGGGGGCTCTGCGGAACATCTGCCAGCTGCCCGGCCCCCGCCGCCAGCCCGCCTGGACATCTTGTTTGTGTTTTTGTGCGGAGCACACTCCCAGCGGGTTATGTCAGAGGTGAGGAATGCAGGGCCACCCTGTGTCATGAGATCAGACTCACATTTTTAGGCCGAGCGCTTACCGTATTTGCTGGGAAGCGGCGCGGGGGCCCCGCAGGGGTGGGAGATCCCCCTCCGCCCGCATCCCGCTTTTCCAGCCCTCGCTCCAGCGGAGCCGGGCGGGGCGGATGGGGCCCGTCTGCTGGAACAAGCTCTCCCTCTGTTCCTCGCAAGGAGCGAGAAAGGAAACGCAGTGAATTAAGGCGAATGAAAAGGCGGCAGTGAAAGGCGGCCGGGCGCGGTGCCAAGCGCAAGGCGAGCGCGGGCAGAGAGCCGGTGGCGAGCTCTCTCTGCCGCCAAGCAAGGCATCGGCACCCGGGGCTGCCCCGCCGGGAAACTCACCCAGGCACCCCCGAAACATCCCCGTCCCTGGGGCTGAAAGCGACGTGAACCACCCAGGGCCAGCGAGGAGCCCTCGGAGTGAAAGCACTTTGACCCAAAACACTGCCCAGAGCAGAGGCTTTCGCCCAGGTCTCTTGCTGGGATCCAGCCCTTACGTCCCGTCCCAGCTTTCTAAACTTTCTGGACTGTTTGGTCCTAGTCAAGCTCAAGAAAAGCTGGTGCAAAACAGCTCTGCTGATGTCACACACAGGGTGGCTGCACTGCCCGTTCCCAAGTTTTCTTGCTTAAAACTTGGAGGCTCCTTTGCAGCTCTGCATCCCACCAAGGGTAGAAAGAGAGGAGATGCTTTGATCCTGGTGCCACTGCAGAGAAAACCCACCAAGGCAGGGTCCATCCCTGGCACAGGAAAGGCTTCTTTGCTCTGCTCTGGTGTGGCTTTTATTTTCTTTTATTTCTTTCTTTCCCCCCTCCCTTCTTAAATTTTTCCTGAAATAGCTACAACAGTAGATCTTGAGATCTTTTTAATATCAAAAATTAAAAGAAACACTTCCACAGATCATGTCCAAAAATGCCGCTGCTTGATAATTTTTGGTTTGTTTGTTTGGGTTTTTTTGGTGGTTGTTTTTTGTTGTTGTTGTTGTTGTTCTGTTTTGCCCTGCAGAGGGTTTTGACATGGTGGTGTTTTGTTCTGTGTCAGAAGGAAAACAAACCCTGAAATACCAAAGTCTTTCACACAATGGTCTTTCCTTTCTCTAAACATCCCTGTGAGCTGGGCCTCTTGCAGCTCTTGACTTTTCCCAGAACAGGAGAACAAATACTAGGAAATCTGGAGGGATGAACTGCACGGATGAGCTGCAGGGAGCTGGCAGCACAGCTCCAGAGTATTGCATGTCTCCAGTGCTGCCTGGTCCTCACCTGGAGGAGGCAGGTGAAGCCTCCAGTAGGTGCTGACGGCTCCTGCCCTACTGGGAGTTTTCTGCTGAGCACCTCAGTCTCCTTTTTGTGTCCCTGTGAGATGTAACAGGACAATTTCAAGTCCTCATCTCTTATCCTTGGGCATCTGCTGTTCTGTTGTGTCACTCCCAGACTTCTTTGGTCACTCTACCATAGTCCCAAAAGTCTGTTTGGGAAATTCTCCCTTTTGTGGCGTGAAAATGAAAATGCTGATTTTGGGTCCTCTCTAGACTTGTGGTGCTGTGGAGGCACCAGAGAGTGTCATGAGGAAATGAGAGAGGTGACCAGCAGGGACGGAAGGGACCAGCAGAGAGCTCCAGAGGGACCCAGAACCCTCCCCTGTTCACCCACAAAACACAGAGGTGATGTGTTGACAGCCTGGGGCTGGTTGCTGCCTCATAAAAATTAGGAGGGAGAAGTGATGGTGTGGGAAAATGAGGCTTGTTTAATGGTTTAGGACGTTATCTTCTCTTTCTTCCCACTCTCTTTGTCTGCCTTGCCCTTCATAAAGTTGTGCTTTGATAAGATTTTCTTTTTTATCTTCTGGGGTGGAAATTTTGGTTCATTTTCCCTGGATTGCAAAAGGAAGGGAAAATGGGGCTTCATGCAGCATTTACAACAGCCTTGGACACTGAACCAAGGCCAGGTAAGACCTGGAGAAGGGACTGCAGGTCCACCTTGGCTGATTCAGAAGACTTCAAATGACATGAAATAAGGATCTTGGCTTTCATTGTGTTTTTCATCTGCCTGGAATGCTTTAAGAAACAGAAATCTTCAGTAGCAATGATTATATATATATATATTTAGATTTTTTATAAGTTTGGTTCTACTGCAGTGAACTAATTCACTTCTGCTATGCTCCTTCAGTTTTGGGGAAAAACACTGACATTGCTTAGCAACCTTTAAATTATTTTGGTAGAGCACAATAATGTGGGAAGGACGAAGTTGATGTCTGTTACCCTGCCCCAGGTTACTTGATCTCCCAAATATTAACTTGTCTAACCTTATTATTTGCTTCTAATCACCACTGTTTTCTAAATTGCTATTGAGCATCCTGAAATCATAGGATATCTCAGGTTGGAAGGGTCTCAGAAGGATCCTAGAGTGGTTTGGGTTGGAAGGACCTCAGAGATCTTTGTGTTCCACCCCCCTGCCATGGGCAGGGACACCTTCCACTGTCCCAGGTTGCTGCAAGCTCTGTCCAGCCTGGCCTTGGGTACTTCCAGGGGCAGCCACAGCTTCTCTGGGCACCCTGTGCCAGGGCCTCATCACCCCCCAAAAGTGAAAAGTAACAAGGATCAAGTCCAAGTCCCTGCTCTTTCCAGGACTGCTATAAACGTGCATTGCTTGACTTTAATGTTGGGTTTTCACTGCCTCTGCAGCATGGCAGAGCACCAGGCTCTCTGGGGAGATCCCACAGCACAAGGCAGCAAATTCTCCATCTGACCCAGGCAAGCAGCTGCTTTGCCCTGCTGCAGCTCAGCAGTGGGATGTGTTGTGCCTGCCAAAGCAGATACTGAAAGTTCTTTCTTTCCTAATTGTCACTTTTTCTGTGACTGCTTCGAACACAGAACCAAGAAGCATGGAAAGAACAGTGCTTCCCCTGTCAGGGATGGGGTGGAAAAGGCAGGAAAAAAAAGACTGAAGGAAGAATGTGGTGAAAGGCACCACAACATCCAGAGGCTTGACTCTGATTTGCTTGAAGCAGTGTAAACAAGCAGGTTACAAAACTTGGAGCTCTGACTGGTGCTGGCAGCAGAAAAACAAGGAAAACATGTTTTAGACCAATTATACTGCAGAAAATACATGAGATTTTCAAGACACCTAAAGCCATCAGCATCAGACAGTGCAGTAGTTTGAGTTTTAGGGCCAGATGTAAACACCATGGCTACAAGAACCAGATACTTCACCTGATATAAAGTGACTGTTTTACTGTTTCTAAAGATTTTGCACTCTTTGAAAGATTGCCTGCCACAAGATCTCTCTGCTGCTCTTCTAACCTCCCTGCTGGGATTCCTTGCAGCTGGCCCAGGCTCATCTTCCCCAAGTTCTTTACCCATCTTTCTGCTCTCTGAGCTCCAAATCTCAAAATAACAGTGGCATTCTATGCAAACTGTCTTGACTTTTCCCTTTTCTGCTGGATACTCACCCAACCTTTCCTGACCTATGGCCATATTTCCCCATTCTTTGTAACCTGCATCCATAATAAAGCTCTCTACTCATAATCAGGGCAGGATTGCCCTGGCTTGTGCTCCTTCCTATGAAACTCACTGGAAGAACATCCCACATGTTGGACTCCTGAGCAACTCAACTCACCTACACAAAGAAAAATGAGGCAGAGCTTGTAGGTCTGAGCAAAGGGCCCAGGTCAGCCCCTGTGGAGAAATAGGACAGGACTTGCAGGAAGATCTTGTTCCTTGATGTTCTCCAGGTTCCCATTTGGAGCCAGGCAGAGCTTCCTGGCTTTCATGGATCCAGCTCTTTGTCCTCCAGGCCACCTCTCCACTGGTCCATCTCCATCTGGTGTCTCCCATCCCATGATCGAGCAGGTTGTCCTGCTTCCCGATTCATCCCTCCTGGTTCCTACAGAACAGGGAGAGAGCCACAGAAGCCTGTGGTGGTTTTGGTTCTCCTGAGCTGTGGTTCATTGCTCCAGCCCTTTATGCTCTTATATCCTTCAGGGGAAAAGCAGCGATCAGTACAATGGTCCATCTTCCTCTACTAACCCAGCACACACTTCAGCTGCACTACCCTTCCCAGGAGGGTGGAGAGCTGGGAGATGGGAAGGCACCTCAGAAATGATCAGTGGTGCTCCTGCTCTGGAAAGAGGTGTAGGAAGTCTCAGGCAGCCTCAGCATGGTGATTTCATCCCCTTCAGCAGGCCCTTTGCCAGCCACATCCTGTCCAGCTTGTGCTGGACAGACTGGCCATGAGAAGAGTCAGTGGCAGCCAACTCCAAATGGCCAAGATCAGCCTCTTTCCAGAGCTCAAGAGCTGATTCATGTTTTGGTTTTCTGCCCCACCCAGTCTAGAGTGAGTTCAGCACATCCCTCTGAGCTTCGCTTTCCTGCTTTCAAGGCCCTCCCTCCTTCAGAGATCTTCCCACATTCATGGCCCAACCCAGCCACCACCAATTCTCTCTCTTTTCCTGGACTGGACACCAGGGCAGCAGCCAGGAGCTTGCTGGCTTTGATTCATCATCCTCTAGGAAAAAAACTGCTGATCCTGCTGGTGATGCTTCCTCTTGGCCGCCTGGCCCAGCACAAAGACTTGGTGTCCATCTCCACCCCTGTCTTGAGGGGAAAGGCCACTTCTGAGGGCCATTGTCCCTCCAGGGCACTGCTGAACTTGGGATGGGGGAGCTGTGGGAAAAAACACGGCCATGGGAGCATGGGAGCACATTCCTATCCCACCAGCTTTGTGCCACCAGCCAATGCTCAAGTTTGGTGTGTGTTAAGAATCAAAACCTGATGGTTTCCCCCAGGACTCAGGCTCCTGAATGATGCAAGCATTTGTCATCTCTCTCCTTAAATAACTAAGAGCAGAGCCAAATGGGTTTTCTCTCCAACAGATGGGCTGCTGACAGGTGCTGCTGGAGGCTGAGAGATGGAAAATCAAGGATGCTCTGATATGGTCTGTCACTAGCTTGAAGAGAAAAAAAAGCAGGTGAGGTCTGGTCTCCTTGTTCTGCCATGTTATTCAGATGTTGTAGAATTACAAAACCACAATATTATTGTGTTAGGAAAATATTATTACCTTTTCTTAAAGGCAGGGGAATGAAATATGTCCTAAAGATGGAAGACTGGGATATGTCCTTTGGGACAAGGAGGATCTGCTTCCATAGGTCCCAGAATAAGCAGGGTTCTGTCAGAATGGCATTGTGTAAAATAACAGACAACAAAAGCTTTTCTTTGTCCCTAAATAAGTAATTTCTGTTCTTCCTTTGTGGTTCAGTCTTAAAGGCTGGCTGAATCCAAGGAGGATGTGGTCACACTGGTCAAACTCCAGATGCTACAATATAAAAACACAAATCTGCATTAAACCCACATTTTTAATGAGTTAAATCTCATGTGCTTTCACTCTATTTTTCTCACAGGGTGATGGCAGGCTGCTGCAGTTTTCATGTTCCTTGGAGAGCGTTTGCCCAGTTCCTCAGAAATCTCCCCCTTGATGTTTTTGACAGCATACAGTCTTTTGTTATTTACTGATGTCACTGTAGCCTAGGAGAGAAATCAACAGAGTCATGAATTATAGACTATGCTTGTAGGACATTTCACTCTGCTTGATTTAGTGTGAACAAATTCCAGATAATTAGAGACGAGTTCAAGTTACAGCACTTCACTTCTGTCTTCTGAGTTGCCCTAAGTGGTGAGGAGTGTCTGGGCTGAGTATTTTCATGGGGGTCATTGGGAAGGTGAGATCCTTCAGTGTGTAGGTCTCAGTTTTGAAGAAGCCTAATATTACAGCAGTGTCTCCACTCAGGAAACACATCAGACTTTGAGAAGAACCCTCAGAACCCCCAGGATGAAAACATCACATGATGTTATGTGGGTTTTCTTCAGCTTTAGCTGTGGCATCCTCCAAGTGGTGCTTCACCTGCAGCTCGTTTCCATCCCAGCTACCATCTCCTGCTGCTGAGCACTTGAGGGATAAGGAAAGAAGCATCTTGGCCTGGGTTTTTGAGATCTGGGACTGTTGGACACAAAATGTATGATCTCTGCAAAGCTTTCCACAGCATCCTCATTTTGTGTGTAGAAAAGCAACTGCAGCCTTCCATTCAAATTAGGAAAAACAAAAACCAAAACAAAACCCCAAACAACCAAAAAATTAAAGGGATATGGGAAGAGGCTAGGGTCAGTCTTGTTTTCTCCTTGAACAACAAAACCCTTGCCTCAAAGCAAAACCAAAGTCACTTCATGATGATTTTGGAGGATGATGATGTACAGTGCTGTGGTACAACAGCGAGGGGAGGGTGTCCCTGAGCACACAGCCCCTCCTGGGAAACAATGAGGAGAGTTAACTGGACTTTTCCATCTGAATGCTCCATTTATTGTAAATAGCCACCATTTTAATCATAACACACTGCCTGCTGGAAGTCCTTCAGTAATGCCATTGTCATCTGTGGGCACTGGATTCTGGGGAAGAGAAGGATGTGTTGGTTATTTTTGATGGACTCTGTCACGGGGGCTGCTTTCAGTTGTCTCCATGTGCACAAAACACCACAATTTGGAAAGTCTGGGTGGTCTTTGGCAAGGTCGTCTTCATACACCCAACTGCAGCACCAAACACTCCTTAAGATAGTCAAGGCATAGGTGATGCACTCCTGCCTACCCTTGGAGTTTATAGCTTTTACTGTTGGTTAAAAGTCTGAAAAAATTAGGCCAATATGTGGACATTGGGTCTGGAGGATGCCTCAGCTCAGGTTTTGAAGGTTTAGCTCATGATTTTTAACTCCTGGACATCACAGGGGCAATTACTTGGTTTGCTGGCAGTCTGACGAACCCCACGGTTTGCAGCCAAGCACTTGACCCAGAGAATCGAGCCAATAACTGTGTGACTCACCAGGAAAAATCAGCAACAGGAACAATAAAAATCCTTGGAAACACGAGTGGACTCCATTACCCTGTAAAACACCACAATGGCACAGTCAGTTATGGAGCAGCACTTTTACCACCTGGGAGGAAAGGAGGCATGGACCTTCTTTGGATGTGAAAGTAAAACTCTACTTATTTCTATCTCTTCAGGAGAAGATAGGACAAGGCATCAAGAAACTAAAATCAGAGAAGAAACAGAAAGAATATTTAAGGAAAGAAATTTTTGCAGCATCTGGCAAAATATTTTCTCTTTATATCCTTCCTTGGGGTAATGGTTATTCACCACCTGAATGGCGCTGGTGGTTGTGACTCCTCTCAGGATGTAAATCACAGAGTCACAGGCTGGTTTGGGTTGGGAGGGACCATAAAGATCATCCAGTTCCAACTCCCCCATGCATAAGAAAAGCAGCTGTACTGCACATGTGATGGGCTGAGTGGACAACTCAGTCCCTGGGGTAGTGTCTGGTGATGGGTAGCTTTGATGAGACTTCCAGGAAAGCCACTCATGGTGGAGAGAAGCACTTGGGGTCCCAGCTGGTTCATGTTTTACATGCAGCCATAAAAAAATCAAACAATAATTTAGCGTGCAATAAGCGGATGGAGGGAGGTTTTTTAAACCAGAGTCACAGCAGGTCGTGGCCAGTACTGATTCCTTGCTGTCATGGTCAGAGGTGCCCTCTGATGCATGGGGGGACTCTCCTATCCTGTGCTGATGTGACCTGGAAACCCCTGTGGTCTTGGAGTTCCCCTGGCTCCAGGCCCGTGCAGGGGGGTGAAGGCACTGATTGCTGTTCTACATCCTGTCCCACCAGAGACTGGATGGAAAATATTGATTTCCTTTCAGAGGCGGCACATTCAGAGATGCATTTATTGAGGGCTTGTTTCTCCTTGGAGGCAAAGGGAATGCAAAGACAAAGCCCCTTTCCCTGTCATGTTGAAGGCTCCAGGCATGGAGCAAGAAGATAACACTGATAACACAAGGCTCTATAACTTGTAAGATCTTGGTTTCCTACCCCAGACCACGATGCAGACTCCTGGCTCCTTTGTCAGCCACCATCGAGGCAGCAAATATTAAATTAAGTGCTGTCTCCACCAAGGTGCTGACAGTCCCAAGGTGACATCTCTTGCTGCTCCTTCTACAAAATGCCACATCCTCTCTGGGGGTGTTTCCAAGCTAAGGTGCCCTTTCAAGTCTGGCCTTCATGGCTGGGAAGAAACCCCCTGGGATCAGATGCAGAAGCAGAAGCAAACATGACTAAGGAGGCACGAGGTGTTTGACCTGGTGACAGCAGAAATTGGCTCAGATTGGTTTGGCTCGTGGATATTCACTGGTGCAGGTGGGATGTAAGGGCACCAGCAGCCCTGGGGTGCCACATTTTTCTGCACATGGATGCAGTGACTGCCCTTTTGAAGGAGGTTATTAATCTGCTATGTCACTGCTTTGAGTGATGGAGCAGTGAAACACCTGTTCTGCAGCACCTAGAGAGAAAGCCCAAAGACCTGGCTCCTCAGAGTGCAACCCACACACACCCACTTGAAGGACAGAGACTCCTCTCTAGAATTTCACAGCCCCTTGGGAACTTGAGAGCCTTGAGGTTGAAAGCCCCTCCATGGCACATACCTGGAGGAGCACTTCATCTTCCCTGGCTGAAAGAATTTGTCTTAACTAAAGATTTTCAATTAAAAGTCAAGACTGAATTGCTTCAAAGTGCTGGAGACAAGAGTCATTAATACTGGAATGCAAGTTTTAAATAATTTTTAATATGCTCTGCAAGACATCCATAAAAAGCCCTTAATCAATATGCGCTTCAATTCCTTGCATTAGGGTTTGAGGAATTTAAATTCATGGCAGGGGAAGGGTCGAGAAATCATAATGAATTTCCATCAGAGCTCTTACACAGCCAGACCTGGGAGATCATCAGGGTCCAAGCTGTTGGGAGGGTGTGACCAAATGGATCTGACTTTTTTGGTGGTCCCAGTCCATGGAGAATGGGTATTGTGGCTTGTCATTGATATGGAAGCAAATTTTTGAGTGCCTGTTGGTGACAGCAGCTGTGATTTTGCTTTGCCATTTCAGCCAGTATCAGATATTCACTGGCACTAGTGGCAATTTAAGCATTCCCTTACCATCCTCTGGTGAGAAGAGCAGAGAGGATGAGGATGGGCTGAGCTGTGGATGTCAGGGCTGCAGGTGCTCATGCTTGGGGACCAAAATCTTCACGTGAAGCATTCCCATGCTCCCACAGATTTGATAACTCTCTTCCTGCACACGTACAGGATTAGTTTTGTGCTTGGTGCACAAGCAAAGCAAGCTGATACTCCTGCTTCCCACTGCCATCATCTCACAGCAGGAGCATGGAGAGGCAAGAGTTTTCCCAAGGTGAGGAGGAAAAAGACAATCAACCCATCCAAGAAGGCCCTATGGCAACACAGGTTTGAAACTAAGCCTGTGCTTAAGCGTTTGGCTGGATCCAGGCCAGAGGTGCAGAAAAGAAATTTCCAGTAAGGAGAAACCTCTAGGAAGAACCAAACCCTAGAGGAAGCTCAGGGTGAGGTTTGTGCTTCCTATTTCAGTCTAAAAAAAGCCCTGTCCCAGGAGGGGGTGAGTTTCAGTAACATCCAGAGCGTCTCCCATACACGCACGCCAAATTTCCAATTCTTCATATCCAGCACAGGGGTGATGACAGTAAAGCACATGGAAACTCCACATGCAGATGGACCCTCAGAACATCCCTCCCTGCAGATAGCCCAGGGACAGAGCAGCATCACCCTCGGAATGGCTCATAGGAGGAGGGACACACCAAAAGGAGCAGAGGTGGTTGTTGCAACCAACTTCTCCCCAGAGATGATAACAGAGCCTAGGGATTTATCCCGTGGTTATCTGGATGCTCTGTGCCATGGGTTTGGATGAAGGCTAGGTATTTCTCTCACCATTTTTCCTTAGGAGAAGGCAGGAGCTGGGGGCTGTGCCCTAGGAGCAGGCTGGATGCAGCCACGCTGTTTCAAGGGCTGAAAAAATGCAGCTCTGTAGAGAAAAGCCAGGTAAAGCTATTTATTAGACTGCCTCAGGCCCTGCCTAGTTTACTGCCAGCCTAAAAATCCCCCAGTGCTGGGAAATCAGCTTGGACTTTGTGTGCACATTGCTGCAGCTCAGCCTGCGTTTGGAAGGTGCATCTGTCTGATTTTGCAACCCTGACGCTTGAAATGAGCTAGGGAAAAGCAGTCAGCCCTCTGGAGAAGGATAGGGGAAAATAAAAAAGGAAAGAATAACAGAAGGAAACCAAAAGCGCAGGCGGGAGGGAAGGAAAAGGCAGGATTTTGTCTCGGGAAGGCGTCGGAGTCTCCGAGGACTGTCCCCGCCGTCGCCTAGCATTGCGAAAGAGCCTTTGGCTCGGGCTCGGGTGCCCCTCGGTTTTCCAAGGGATGCCGGCACGGAAAGCTGTCCCGGGCGCTGCTCGCAGAGCGCAGCGGGGATGCCGGGGAGCCGGGGGGCCCCGCGCCGGGGCCGGGCTGCGGCGGCAGCGGGAGCGGAGCGGGGCCGCCTGCCATCTAGTGGCACCGGGACCCGGTCCCCTCCCTGCCCCGGCCGAGGGAACCCGCCGGACACAGCCCAGACCCCCCGACACCCCCGCCATCCCTCTGCATGCGAGGCAATCGCCTTCGGGTTTGGGGGGTTCCGGGGGGATTCTGCCAGCGGGGCTGGAGCATCTGCCTGGAAAATGCGCCGAGACGTAAATGCGGTGGAGCGTGAATGTGCTTGCGAACTGAGGAGCCACCCGATCCCAGCAGCCATGGACTCCTGCCTGTGGCTCTCTCCCCCTCCCCTTCCTGCACCTTTTCCCCTCCTTACGCCTCTGCGAAGGGTTTCTCCTCCTTTCCCTCTATTAAAAGAAAAATAACCTGTGGCGTGAGCAGCGCTCTCCCCTCCATCCCTTCACATTCACTGCAGGCTCCCTCCTGCCTTCCATTTGTGGTCTCGTTGCTCCCCCTCTGCTGCTGGTCCTCATGGAGAGCGGCGGGAGGGGACACAGCCACGTTTCTTCTCTTCCTTCTTGTACGTCTTTAACACCTCCAGATCTTTCAGGGATGCTGACACCGCTCTGTTTCTGCATCCAGAAGTTTGCAAGCTGAAAAGAGGGGAGGACAAGGCCTGAACCCCTCCCTTCCTTTGTACCTTCCTGCAAATTCCATCATGCAGTAAATCTCCCCTGTTGTTCTGGGAGCTCCCCTTTACTTTGGGGGTGACAGTGTCCCATTTCATACGCAGGGAAGGAAATGGAGATGGCTTTTCAAAGGCCACCCCAGAAGGGGATGGAGTAATGCACTTCTAGATCCCATCCTGCCCCTTGGGGTCCTTTTGAGGGGTACAGAGCAGAAAACGAACATGGACATATTCAAAGAGCCCCCACCAGGATGCTTACCAGGTGCAAAGAGGAGCAGAGCTGGGATCAGATTTCAAAGGAGAGGGAAAGCTGGGCCCGGGGCAGTTGTGAGATGTCAGCCAGTGGCCATGGTGTGCCTGGGAGCACCGGTGGTTCAGCCACCCGAGGGGTGTCAAAGATGAAGCCAACAGTGGGTCCTCTGGGCAAACCAGCACCAGACACAGATCATCTCAGATGGAGTGGGTCACAGCAGCCTGGCAGCACCGCAGGAGCCAAGAGTGTGGGGAACATGGCACAGGCACACTGCGGGTTTGTGCCCACAGCCCCTCCATTGGCAGAGGATGCACAAAGCCCTTCCCACTGAAATCAGCTTGGAGATGAGCTCCAACCAACCCCAGATGTGACCCAGTTCTGGGGGTCCAGTTTGCTCATGGTCTCTCTGTCATCTGTGGCTGGGTGCAAAACCCGGTCTGATTTTCCTGCCATCCTGCACAACTTAACAAGGATCCAGCAGTGTGCCTTGGATCCGAGGACTCCAAATCAACACACTCCATCTTCAGCAGTACCATCACAAAAGAGGCACTTGAAGTTTCCTTGTGTTCTCCCCACTCACCCGCCTCTAACCTTGCTCCAAAAATGTGTTCACTCTCCTTTTCCTTCCTTTTTTTTTTTCTTCTTCTTTTATGGCTTTGTTCTTTTATCTAAAAAAAAAACCAAAACCAAACAACAACAACAACAAAAAACAACAACAAAAAAAAACAAAAACAAAAACAAAAAACCCCAACACAACTTTCGAAGTTCAAGTTGACTGTACAGCCCAAACCTTGTGCTAGCCCAGAGCCTGGGCAGTCAAATACATCATGAGGGATTTATTCACAAGGACAAGTCTTGCTCCACAGGTGCTCTCAGCCAGGTGCTTTTTAAAGTCCTTTGTGTGAAGTGCAGCATCCACAGTTAGTTGGGAATGGGCAGGGAGGAGGTCTTTTTGGCCCTTGTGTTGAGGTTGCCCCTTACCAGCCAGTGACAGTGCTGGGAACTGGTCCCAGGTATGGTTTTTTGGTTTTTTTTTTTTCCCAAGGAGAGGTCAGCATCCTGTGCAAGGCAGGATTATCCAAGGGAAAAGGCTCAAGGCACCAGTCTGGCCCATCTCCATCCTGCAGTGTGCTGCCTGGGGACCAAGCCACTGCCACTGAGGAGGGGAAGAAACCTTCTAGGAGGAGGAAAAAAAGAGATTTCTGAGAAATTTTGCTACTTGTTCCAGGTACCTGCAAGTGTAGCATAGGAGAACAGAGCTGCCCCTGGTCTCTGGGGTTTCCCGTCTCCCAGAGTTCTGCCCAGGTTTCCTCTGCCATCCCAGCTGGCTGGGATTCCTCATTCCTCCACCTGAGCCAGTTCCTTCCGAGGCTGATTCCACAATCTTCACATCTTAGCTCCATGACAAGCTAGAAGGGGACTGCAGAGCCAGTCCTTACACTTTTATCAGCACAGGATTAATTAAAAAAGAATTCAGAAATAGAAAACAGCTCGACATTAACCTCACGCTGGAGCAATTTCCAAGCAGGTATGCCAGCGAAATGAAACCAGCAATTTGCAGCTAAATAAAAATAACAGTTAAACATTTGAAACACAAATGCACCATTCAGGAGCAGCAGATAAATATTCAGACGCGTTCATTAGGAGGTTGAGGCTGTCTCTCAAATAAACAGACAGGTACAAAATAGCAGCCTGAATACTCCAATTACGCCAACATTGCATCAGTGCCGATGCTCCCGGCTCCGAGAGTGGGAGGGGGAGAAGGGGAGAGGATGAGGAGGAGGAGGGCAGTGGGGAAAGCTTGAGTGGAAAATATATGTATATATATATTTCTAATTTGCCTTAAATTTTGTTTTATGTAACCCGTGTTTGGATTCTCTTCCACGGAGGGTTTAACTCCCGGGAATGGGAAGTTCTCCTGTGGCACCGTGCTCCTCACAGCTCCTCTGCCTGCCATGGGCTTGCTTGGCCTGGCTCCTGTGGAGACCCTGGGAGGCATTCCCTGGGTTGGGACACACAAGCTTCCCTTAAAAGCTGTTTTACCCTATTGTCCGCTTTCCCTTGCTGCTATGTCCCTCAGCCACTCCCTCTGTATTCCCCCATTGGCCTCACCTTTGTACTGCCCCCGTGCCCCTGTCCAGGCCCGGCCTCTCGAGATAGGGGAACCGGACGGGGCCGGGGTGCCTGAGTTGTGACCTTGAACATCTTACCACGCGGCAGAATAAAACATCTGTGGATGCTATGCTAAGACCCTTTTTGCTTCCCAGCCCTGGACTTTATTAAGAGCTAAACTGACCGCAACAGGCTCCCAGGGAAGGCCCCCCACAGTGGGGAGAGCGGGGCTTGGCCTCCTGCCCGCGGCCCTGGGCCCACCCTGCACAGCCCCCGGGCAGCGAGGGCCGGCCGTGGATCAGCGCAAAGCAAAACAGCGCCGAGCCCAAAAGCTACAAAGCCTTTGGAGCTCAACTACTGCGGCTGATCGGAAAAACAACAACATCGCGCCCTCAGCCCCCCGCCATCCCGCTCTGTCTCCTGCGAGTCCCTGCCCCACGGCTGGGGCACGCGCTGGGAGGTGGCTCTGGGACAAGGGGACGCTGAGCAGAGAGTGGGGGTGGCTGGTGCAGGGTCCTGGCGTGGGGCCATGGGGATGCTCAGGGACAATGGGGTGTCCCCAACCCCAAGGGCAGCCACACTTTTGGGGGTGACATGTCAACTGGGTGGGGACAGGAACTAACCTGCCTCACACACACTGCAGGGGGACACAGCATGAGCCCTGGTGTGGGCCTGGGGATGCTCAGGGACAATGGGGTGTCCCCTGCCCAGGGACAGAGACACTTCAGGACCTGTCACCTGACGGGGAGCAGGTACCACCCTACCCCATGCACTCCACGGGAGGTGCAGTACTCCCACCACGCACAAACCTTGCTGTGGGGCTGGGGGCGTGCTCAGAGACAGTGGGGTGCCCCCAACCCCAAGGACAGCCACACTTTTGGGGTGACATGTGTCACCCGGGGGAGCGAGGCAGGCATCACCCTGCCCCGTGCATAACTCGGGAGGATGTAGCGCTTCTCACCATACGCAAACTCTTGTGCGGGCCGGAGGGGCTGCCTGGGGGTGTCCCCCCGCCCTGGGGACAGCCGCACTTTGGGGGCGCCCTGTGTCCCCCGGGGCGGTGCCAGGTGCCGCCTTTCCCCGCTCCCGCCGCGTGGGGGCGCAGCGCTCCCCTCACGGGGGGCGCGGGAGCGCGCACC